>APFE030126982.1:0-31406 GCA_000404065.3 Pinus taeda | reverse complement strand
GTTTATGTCTGAACAAGGTTATACTAGATGTCACTCTGATCATTGTGTTTATCTAAAAAAGAAAAATGATGGCAGCTATATTATATTGTTATTGTATGTAGATTACATGCTTGTTGCAGGATCTAACATGCAGGAAATAAATGTGCTCAAAAGAAAATTGGCAAATTCATTTGCAATGAAGGATTTGGGAGCTGCAAAACAAATCCTTGGTATGAGAATAACTAGAGACAGGATAAATCTCAACTTAACATTGTCTCAGAATGAGTACATATGAAAGGTGTTGAAAAGATTTAATATGCACAATGCAAAACCAATTAGTACACCTTTTGCTAGCCATTTCAAACTTAGTAAGGAAATGTGCCCAAAGATCCAAGAAGACATGGATTATATGTCTAAAGTTCCATATTCATCAGCAGTTGGAAGCTTAATGTATACAATGGTTTGCACAAGGCATGATATTGCACATGCAGTGGGAGTTGTAAGTAGGTACATGAACAATCCAAGAAAAGAAAATTGGATGGCGGTGAAGTGGATTCTCAGGTATTTGAGAGGTACCACAAATCAAGCATTATGCTTTGGTGGTTCAAACATTGCTCTACAGGGATATGCTGATGCAGATATGGTAGGTGAAAGAGATAACATGAGGAGCACTACAGGATATGTGTTTATTGTAGGTGGAATAGCTGTCAATTGGGTCTCAAAACTATAAAGTGTTGTTGCACTCTCAGTAACAGAAGCAGAGTATGTTGCTGCTACAGAGGCTAGTAAAGAAATGATTTGGTTACAAATGTTTTTGGATGAATTGGGTAAGAAGCAGGAGTTGGGCAGGTTATACAGTGACAACCAGAATGCCATACATCTTGCAAAGAACTCTGCATTTCATTCCAAGACTAAGCATATATAGCTCAAGTACCATTTCATACGGTCAGCATTGGAAGATGGACAGTTGAAGCTGGAAAAGATACACACTAGCCATAATCCTAGAGATATGTTAACAAAAGTTGTAACCAGGGAGAAACTGAGAATCTGCTTAGTTTCAATTGGTCTTCAAGTATGATGAAGAAGATGAGAAACAACCAGGTCCAAAGTGGAGTCATTGTCTAGCAAATGAAGCAGCGATGGAGTTGCTATAATTAGTCTCCAAGCGGGAGATTGTTGGGTGTGGAGCCTGATTATCTTTTGTATTCAAAGGTTTTAGCCAAATGTATACCCCAGGAAGACTATACACCCCTCCACGCGGGGGGGGTGTGGGTGGGACTTGTCCCTCCCGTAGGGGTCCAGGGGGGCTAATCCCCCCTGGCTGGGGGATCCGGGGGCAACGCCACCAAAGCTAAAAATAGATGTAAAATTGCCTTGTAAAAGTCTAGTAATTTCTAGTCAATTTGGGCCGTTCATTAGGCGGATGATCTGATGATAGAAGTTATGTTTAATTTAGGGTTTTTTGCCCTAGAAGGAAACCCCTCTCTATATATGAGGGAATTGTATTGCGTCTATGTAGATCTATATTTTGAGTGAGGAAGAGAGAGGAGATTGAGAGTGAAGATGGATTTATAGCGGATCTGCTGTAGGTTGTATCTCTTCAGTTTGCTAGATAATATAATAAAAGAAGAACTGGCTGTTTCTCTATGGACGTAGCCCAAACTGGGTGAACCATGTATATCTGTGTCTCTCTTGTTTTATTCGTTTTCTGTGTTTATATTTCTGCAATATTTTATGTGTTCCATTGCTTTGTAATATATAATTTTCTAACATGGGATACATTATTGATGAACAAGTGGTGCATATGGATCCAGCCAAGATCCAAGTCATTCGGGATTGGGCAACCCCAACCACTCTGACAGAGCTCCGTAGCTTTCTGGGTCTTGCCAATTTCTACCGCAGGCTCATGTTGGGATTCTCTCATATCACTTGGCCCTTGAGTCAAGTCACCAAGGGAGGAGCGAAAGCAAAATTATTTTGGTTTGAATCTCAACAGAAGGCATTCACGGAGTTGAAACATCGCCACTGCTCTCCACCAGTGCTCACTTTACCAGACTTGAAACAACCATTTGAGATCGAGACAGATGCTTCTGACTATGCTATTGGAGCAGTCCTTACTCAACGGGGGCATCCAGTGGCATATCACAGTGAGACACTTTCAGAAACAGTCCAAAAACATCCCACTTATGACAAAGAGATGTATTCCATTGTGCAGGCTTGCCGACAATGGAAGCATTACATTTTGGGGAAGGAAACGGTCATCCACACAAACCACCAACCCCTGCAATTCATACAGACGCAAGGGAAGTTGTAGAATGATCGCCATCAAAAGTGGTCCACATGCCTGCAACAGTCCCATTTGAATATCAAGTATAAGAAGGGTAGCACCAGTAATGTTGCATACTGCCTCAACCGACCACCGATCATGGCGTTAACCATCGTGCTCAACTCTTGTGGGAACAAGACTTCTGATTAGCCACTTCTCTACAAAAGCGACCTAGAGTTCGGTCACACATACCAGATGCTCTTGGAGGGTCAGCAAGTTCCATATTTTCACCTCCAGGATGCCCTGCTATGCCACCTAGGACACCTTTGTGTTCCTTCAAGTGAATGAGCCAAGATGATTTGGGAAGCACACTACAGTTGGGCTGTTGGGCATTTCGGGGTTGAGAAAACAGTGGCAGTACTGCAAAAGTATTTCTACTAGCTGAATCTTTGACAAGATGTCAAGAAGTACATCAAATCCTACTACATGCGCCATTGCCAAACCGACCATCAAGAAGCAAGGCCTCTATACTCCGCTTCCTACCTCGAGTCGACCTTGGGAATCCATCTCCATGGATTACATGTTGGGCCTTCCTTCCACTAAGCATGGCAATGACTGTGTTTTTGTGGTCATCGACAGATTCTCTAAGATGACCATTCTGGCGACCTGCAAGAAGAATATCACATCAGAAGCCACTGCTAAACTCTTCTTTGAACGAGTGTGGGTACACTTTGGGATCCCACAGTCTATCACCTGAGATTGGGACAATAGGTTCCTCAGTACATTTTGGTCCAGTCTCTGGTCGATGTTGGACACCAAGCTCACTAAGTCCACATCTTTCCATCCCCAAACTGATGGCCAGACAGAGGCCGTCAACATGATGATTGTACACATTTTGTGCATGTACAACTCAAAGCATCCACACACATGGGATGAGAGCCTTCCCTATGTCCAACACAACTATAACCAAGCTCTCCACAGCTCGACTGGCCACAACCCTTTTAAGGTGGGCTTGGAATTTCATCCACTATGTCCCATTGATGTGGCCATACCATTTGCAGCTACTCAGGCAGATTCGGCTCATGTCCAGTCGAAAGCCGATAAGGTAAACATCTTCATTGAGCACATCCAACATATCTTCCAGCAAGTCCATGACATTCTGGAGAAATCAAATGCCAAGTACAAGCAATGACGTGATCAACATTGGGTGCCACACAAGTTTCAGGTGGGTGACAAAGTCTAGTTGCATTTTCAGAAGGAAGGCCTTACTGGAGCCTATCGTAAACTCAGACCACTCTGATATGGTCCTTACACCATTACCAAGGCTCTGGGTGACAATTCATTTGAGCTCAGCATTCCCCCATTCGTTGGCCTACACCCAGTGTTCAATGTGGACCGCCTTCGACCATACTTCCCACCATTGTTGGACACATCAGACATTGCAGAACAACTCACACCTATAGAGTTAAATCCAAATTTCATGGAGCAAGCCACAAATGATTGGATCATGGACATGTAGATCAAGAATACTCACCAACAGAAGATCCAACTGTATTGATTTGTCAAAGAAGGCCAACTCCTTCACTAGGGCAAGTGGCTCACCATGGACCAAGTTCAGCAAAACTTTCCTCATCTCATGGAGGAACTCAATGCAATGGGGACCAATGCTTCCTAAGGGGGGGAGGAATGATCTAGGTGGATATTGGTGGCCACCCACTAGTTCCACTTGGACCCCCACCATTGTTTCTTTCAACTTTTTAGTTTTCTTAATTGTAGCACAGTTTACTATTTTTAGTAGTTTTTCGGGTCCTAAACTTCCAGAGCCATTTTGCGGCCCTAAACGACATTTTTTTGGCAATCTACTGCCAGTGATTTTTTACTTACAATCGTTTTTTTTGTCGTAGTCCTCGGAGAGATCTTTCCAACGGGTTATCATGCGTGTCAAATGGAGATAACATGACCAAGTCGCGACCCTAGGAAGTTGGTTGTCCAACTCACCCCAGCGGGGACCATAAACTCTTGGTGTTACATCTCCTCGGGTTAGGGTTTTGGTTGTTTAGGGTTTGCTCTGATTGTTCAATAATAAAAAGGCCCTTGAGCCTCATTGTAGTGTAGTTCAGAGGCATGTAGCTGCCACATCTCTTCTCAGAGATAAGCTACCATTGCCCGGGCTAGTCTTATTTCCATTTTGTTTGTAATCATATTTCAGTATGTGATATTAATGAAATGATGTGCTATTTCTATTGCATCTTTGTATTTATGGTTATACCTATAATTTGTTGCGTTCCTGTTTAAATCTAGATCAAATGGAACAAATTATGCATTCTAGAATACAAATATGAGGACCTATCTAATGTCTCTTAGTGTCGACACTTGACTATCTGGTGTGAATGGTTATAAATTTTCAGCAACACCTCCAATTGATCAAGATAAACAAATAGTATTTGTAGCTAATGCAATAACAATGAATGCCATTTTATGTGGTTTTGCAGAATCAAAGTTTATCAAGGTGATGTTGTGTGGATCTACTAAATGTATTTGGGAAAATTTCAAAGTATTTACAAAGGAGATGAAAAGGTAAAGAGGGAAAAGCTTCAAAGTCATAGAATACAATTTGAGAGTTTAAAAATGAAAGAAAAATAAAATATTGTAGGATTCCTCCTTCATGTAGATGAGATTCTTAATACTATTATAGGAGTTGATGAAAATATTGATGAATAAGTAATTGTTTAGAAAGTATTGAGATCTCTTCCCTTGAGATTCAATGCAAAAGTATTAGCTATTGAGGACATGAAAGGTCTAGAAAATATGAAGATGGATGAAGTGCATGAAATCTTTGACTATATATGCAATGAGAAAAGAGAAGGAAAAATAGGGATTAAAGGAAGTATCCTTCAAAGCATTAAAGAAAACAAAAGGACACAAGGACCATGATCATTCCAACTCTAAATTAGATGCAAAAGAATCTCAATTTGTGAGAAAGCTAAAAAAAGGGATTTGAAAAATATAAAGGTAAGCTACTATTTAAATTTTTTAATTGTGTTCGAATAGGTCATTATGCCTCTAAATGTATTTATGCAAAGCTGGAGGACAATGCTGAAGAAGAAGAACCTAAATATAGAAACAAACCTTCTAAATGTAAAAGGGAAAGTTTTTTAAGAATAAAATATTTTATTCCAGATAAGATGGTAGCTCATCACAAGAGAGTGATGTACATGGATATGATGAAGAGAAATAAGAATTACTGCTCATGACCATGGAGGATCATACTATTGATCAAGAGATATCAAATTCAAAGGAAGAAGACATTGAAAATGAGGTAAATCTTGAGGAAGCACTTTTTAGTGCATTGGATGAAATAGTTAGATTGAGAGGAAGGAACAAAAAGTAGAAGGAATGACTGCAAAATATGAAATGAAAGATCATGATTTTGATGAAGCAACAATCATCCTTCGAAATACCTATTGGAAGTATAATCCTCTTGGGTTATGCAAACTTGGCTTATTCACTTGAATGGAAGGTGAACAAGCTCAAGTGAAGGTCAACAATCATAGAAGTCGAAGAGAACTCTTGGAATATGAAACCAAGGGTTAGGGAAATGTATATTAATATGTATGTTTTATTGATAATATAAATCTCACATTTATCTTAATTTGCAGTCTTTTATTTCCTTGACTCTTCAACATGGTATCAACGTTGATTTTTGCTTAGAAACATGCTAGATTTGCTTCTTAATGTTTATGATTGTTTTCCCTTAGTTGTTTCTTTGTCCACAGGTTCTAGGTTTAGCTCAAACACGTTTTTTCCATTTCATGACTATCATTCTTTCTATGATACCATGGAGGCGTGAATGTTCCTCTACATACGTGTTAGTGCACGTTGTCAACTTTGCGGTTTATTTACAAAATTCTCTGTGGATAGATTTCAGTGATGGTGCAGTGGATGAATTAAAGCATTTCATTCTTTGGAGGCAGCTTTTGCAGGAACCAATCTCTCCTTATGACATATTAGACTCTGTAGTAATGCACCATGGCCAACTGGTAAAATAATCTGTGTGCGCCTTTTCTCTTCCCATAACTCAACTAGACACACACATGCTTGAAAAACCATGACATTTTTGTTACTCAAAGTCACTACTCATTCCACAACATATAGAATTGGTGTACTCTCTCTCCTCTTGCATGCATTCTCTATATCATTGTGATTAATAATATGGTTTATATTTGTTTCACCATCACGTTGTATTTGCACCCTTTTTAATTTGTTGAATTTTACATCATATCCATGTTTTTATGAGATATAAAGCCTTCGACCTTGACTCCATTATTGACATTGGCAATTGTATTGTGCTAATTGAGAGTATCCTAAACCTCCAGGACAAAAAATTGAGCATATCTTGAATTCCTACAACTACATGGCTCTTCTCCCTCCCAATATATGAATTTATTTCCGTCAATATGCATAGATTCTCCCATATATGGGATGTTTTCCATCAATTTGTGTAGCTTGATAGAACAAAAAATTAGGAACAAGACACTATAACAACTTATCACATCAAATAATAAAACGAGCTGCTCCTGAGGAAGTTTCTCTCGCACTTGGGTCTCAGATGAAACACCCCACACTTGGGTATGGTGTTTGTCATTATCATACTTCACACCCATTTGAAGTTCGATTCTATGTAGGTTATGGTAATTGATGAGGGAAGTGCAAAGGTGAAATTGTTTAGTGTCTCTGAAGGGTACCTTAGTGATTATGCATTTGGAGGCAACAAACGTTGATTTTGGATTTAAGCAAGAATTGAATGTTGATGATTTTGTTACCATAGATATTTCAAAGCTTTTACGAGGTCAACACTATGGGATGGTGAAGGATCCCCATTGTTGAGGACCATGCACAATCTTAACTCATCGGTCTGACCTACCTTTTGTATGCATATTTCACATTTAATCTGTTTTCTTAAACTCTTTCTGAGCTTGAATGGCACTTAGGCACCATGTTGCATATGATGAAATTGAAAGAATAGAATTATCAAACCCATACTTGGGGGTTATAATGAACTACGTGTGCGACACATGATTGGTTAACGCGTAAAATATTGTGTTGAGGCTGTATGAATATCATCATCTAGTCTATATTCATATTTGACCTCACTAGTGTACTACAGGTTAGAGGTAACACTCATCCATAGTGGAGGATAACTATTCTTGGAAATTTACATACGGTATTTGAGGGCTTGGGGTTACAAACCATACTATAAAGTGAAGAAAAATCAAAGTGTTATCAAGATGAATGCAAGCTTTGCCTTTGATGCTCATAAGCTCCATCAACAATGTGCCTATGGGGTTTGATGCTTCAAAATCTATTTCAAATAAATGACTTGTGTTAGGGTCCTATAAATATAGTGATCAAGGTATGATTATCTAGCTATTTATCCCAACGGGATTTTGTAAACTTATTTTTTACTTTAAATTGTTTTTAGATTTTGGAAGAAAAATAGAAAAAGAAAACAAAAGAAAACAAAAGAAAAAAGGAAAATAGAAAAACATACAAATAAAGAAAAAATAAAAAAATGGGATAAAAGAAAATCATCCGAAAAAAAAGAATAAAAAATAAGTCCCCAAAGGGCGCGCTAGTTAAAACGCCACCTTAAGTTTTATATTATGGTTAATTTTGACTAATTAGCAAAAGATTTTGTTTAAAGTTGTAAATAAAAAGATATGTAATATTTTTTCGCCTTTTGATAAAGTGCTTGTGTGATTGAATGGATGACATCATCCCCGCCCGGATCAACGGCGGAGGACGATGTTCGGGCCCCTCCCGAAGCTTTCGGAACTTAACGAGGGAGGGGTTCCAAAATATGGTTTTGTGGAAACTGCTAAAACCCACGTGGTATCTCCACAGTGACTTCGGGCCCCTCCCCTCCTTTATCGCTTACTATTTGCACCCCCCCCAAAAACCACCGCCTGCTCCCACTCCATTCAGGGCACACCACTTGTCATCCACTTATCCACCCACATCACATTACTGTTTTTCATTGAATCTTCACGTCAACAGCCATATGGACATTGGCCATTAATGACTCTCGCCAACGTTTAATTCTTTTAATGAAATGCTCCAAAAATGGTAATGTTTCCGTCAATCACCCCCCTTTCGCTTTAGAAAACCCTGCATCACCTTGCGTTAGTCCCTTTTGTCATTTCATTTATTTGTGCAGGTTTTGACCCGAAGATTTTCAAGTGCACTAGAGCTCTCTACAACAACATTCCCCTTCCATAATCGATCAATTACAATCTGGTAACACTATTTCTTTAGCCTTCATTATAATCAACGATGTCATCTCACAAAGGAAAGGAGGAAATGGTTGTTGAAAGTCCTGTATTACCTCCTGTTTATAACTTAGATGAATTTCCTTTGGTCGACACATAATATAAAATAGTGGAAACCCAGTGTGAGTTCGACTTGTATGACCTTCATAACTGGGTAAGTAAAAAATTCTTAGATAACAGTGATGAGTTGAGTATCTGGGAGTCATTCTTACCTCAATTCATTTTTCCCCAAACTCATATCTTCCAAGAATTTTTTACATGGTGTCATCTCAGGTATCTCCCTAGCCAGAAGGCTGTAATTTCCCAAAATAATGAAACCTTATTCGCAATCACACCAGAATCTATCTGCCAAGCTCTTCATATTAATCCTCAAGCTCCCTTACATCCATTTTCCACTAATTAACTCATGGAAATATACCAGAAGCTTACTTTCTCTCAACGAGCCCATATTTTTGAGTCTTTTCTGCCTGAAAATTATGAGTTACCCAAAAATAACGCCCAATATTTTGCTTCTATTTCCTTGAAATGTCAAGGCAAGTTATTTCTATGGTTACTTTCCTATTAGGTTATCCCATAGAACAATGGGTAGATGAAGTAGTGTTAGGATTTTTGTCAGTGTTCTCAATTGGTTAGAAGGCATCAATCATTTTCAACTATAGTCAATATATATCGATGTTATTCATGATCAATTTCCGAAGTTTACTATTAAAGGTGCATTTGAACACCAGTCAATCCTTGTATATTTGATGTTGTTCTATCAAGCTGACAGGTTCAAATTTTAGTTGCAGAAGGTGGATGCGTAAGGAATACCATTATTATTCATTCGCTAGACTTCCTTGGTGAGAAAGATTTCAGAGGAATATTCATTTAGTAATTTTGTAGATCAATTTTTGCATGTATCCTTATGTCTTCTTAACAACAATGTTATACCAAGGATTTCACCAAAAATCAAAAGAGTTTTACATCTTGCAGAACAAGCCAAGGTTGGAGGCTGGTATCTTTACTGGAATTATACAGAAATTCAAATCTGTGGATGTGAACTCCCTCCCTACAGGTTGCCAGTTTTTGTACCAATAAGAATCTTTGCCTTGGAATATATCAGGCAAATGTTGTATATGGATGCCATGCATTTTGTGTCATGAAAACAAAAGGCACAATTTAAACCGAAGGCACACATTGGTCCTTACATTGTCAACACCAAAGCAACAACAAAGGAGGAAAATGATTTACTGAAGCAAATGAAATTCAAGCTGAGTTTTACATGGTCTTATGATCCATTAGGGATAATTTCAAAATTAAGAGTTGAGCAGAAGACCACAACTTATGCACATACACCTAGACCACAAATAGAGAAGTATGCCAATCAAGAGGAGTGGATAGAGAATACACTACAAGAGGCTCAAGAGAAATTTTTTAGTCAAATATCTCTACAAACTCCTATTTCAAAGGGAAAAGAAGTTAAGAGATCAAGGGAAAGTATGTCTCCTACAGATTTAGGGTCTCAAGCTATAGATTTTCGTGTTTTCAAGAGAAGAAAGAAGACATATCCTAAGGCAAATACTAAGACTGATACTAAAAATGATACTCAGACAAATACTCAAGAGGAATCATCAGAAGAAAAGGGTTCACAGGAGCAAGCTACAGTTGTTTTAATAGCTCTTCCCACCACTCTCTTCTCACACATTGAAGAGACAACATAGTCACCTGTACCTTCTACATCCCAGATTGCGACACAACAAAACATTTTTGCCAGATATAGATAGATTAAGGAGAAAAATGAAGCATTGAAAGCTACAACATACTCGGAATTTTGGAAGCAGACTTCTACTACTTAGCACAAATTTTTATCTGCACTTGACACAAATAAGGGGTAGTTCCAATTAGCCTTCTTAGAACCTATAATTCCAGTCTCTAAAGGTGTAAAAGACTACAAATCCTTTGACTTTCTTTCAATTCCAAGAAGATTCATGCAATCGATCAGATTGATTTGCATAAACAGGCCGGTGAAATGATATACTCAACATAACAAGTTTAGCCATGGTAGCCTCCAAGCTACATGCCTCTATGAACAACATGCATTCACAACTAAAGATAAAGCGAATGCCATCCTTGGCCAGAGACACCATAACCAAATCTCTTGAAGATTTGGCGATTAAACTAGCATACGATCCTAGTGACATCAAAGCAGCTGAAGAGATGATTAAAAATAGGAATGTTGATATTCAAGCTTTGAGAAAGCAGCTCAAGTTTCCAACCACAGAGCACCCACATACCAAAGAAATCACTCAGCTGGAGGTAGAGAAAGAAATTTTGTTCAAGTTGATAGTTGAACAGAACATTAAAATTCAGAAAATGGAGATAGACATGGAGGCACTTTTGAAAGAAAAATATCTGTTAGTAGCTATAGGTACATTAGCACAACAAACAATACAACAAACAACAACAACAATCTCAACAAAAAGGGCAAAAACATCCACTGAAAATTCTTCTGAAAAGTTAGTTAAAGCTTTGGGAGATTTATCATTAAGCAACCAAGAAAATGAAAGATTGTTAGCATCACTGAAAAGAATGGAGGAAAATGAGATCAAATTGGAAAATTTCAAGCTTACTCAATAGATTGGAAAGTATGAAAATCAATCATTAACAACACAAATGTTGGCAGAGGCTAAGAAAACTATATGGCATAACATTAATGCAAAATATCACAGAGTCATGGACATCATTCCAGATTATAATTGAGCAGGAGGAATTAGTACAGAATGCCAAAGTAGTAGTTGAACAAATAAAGGTTGAAATTGAATGCAGGCCCACAAAAGCACACAAAATTATTAAGAGCTTAAACTCCAATACTAAGGACAAGCTCGAAGAACATCAAATTCAAGCAGAACATGCACAGTCATGGAAGTGAAAAGAGTTCTAACAAAGAAGAACCTAATGATACAACTTGAAAACAAGTGCAAAGAGTTAGAACTACAAGTAAAGAGATTTAACATAAAATTTAATTTGTTTCAGGAGAAAGGGCTTCCACCTTTAAGAGTTTCTAAAGGAAAATTTTTTCCATTAGAGAACTACCAGGACCAGTTATGTAATATAGCTGCAGATACATCCAAATTCACCAAAGTGAGAGGAATAATAAGTGGAGAAGATTTCATGGAAGGCCTATAATATGATCTCTTCAGTCAACATGAAATTCATCATGTGTTTGTGTTGATGCCTCTAAAACTGTAGCACCAACATTGTGGGGTAACCACCCGGTTCGGACCTTAGTGCAACTCCTTCTCCGTTTGGTATGGTGGCTCCAATTGGATATTATGGGATCATTTTCCCAATAAAGTATGATTTGATGAATGGGTGTTTTAAATGTATAAAAATATGATAGGTGGTTTAATTTATAAGCTCTAAAATATACATATATATCTATATAACCCGAGTGATCTCATAATAATGAAATTATTGATGATTCCTAGCATACAAATGATAATATAGATTATCACTTATCTAAAGAAAGATGTATTTAAATAATCATTACTTTGAATAAGAAATTAAACAAATTAATGTGAAAACATATTGCATAACATATTAATATTTATCATTGACATACATATATAATATAACAACTCGAGATCATTCAAAAGTGAAATAATACAGAGTTGCTTGAAACATGAGAATATATCAACAATAACAAATCAATGGAATGCTAATTACATAAAACAAGATAGAAAGAACAACGATAGAAGTACCATATGCATTTAGGTCTCGTTATGCAAGTAACAATCTGGTTCAATCTTCTTATTCCGAAAACTCCACAAAGATACAAAAATGAAAGTCTTTAGGAAGCTCTTTCACAAAAAGTCTAAAACCTCAATCCACGACTTATAAAAAATAAATTTAAGTGCAGAAGTGAAAACTTCTCAAGTCTAGTTTTATACAAATTGAGGACCGTTTCTAAAATAACATGAAAGGGTTTTTATAGTAAAATTAAAAACAAACTGTCCACAAAAATTGCTGAGAGTTGTTGGAACTACCTTCATCAAAATATGGGATTTGAATTTCAAAAATAGAATTGTGATAGCCTTTGAAGAGATTCATCGCATCTATTTATTCTCTTGTATCCTCAATCGACAAATCGAGAGCATGTTTTGGATTTTTGGAGGATGACTCATCCTAGAGTGTAACTGTCTTGTATATGTGGCATCTGAGATCTCGGGAATCATGCGATCAACGACATCAACAAGGCACTTGATAGTCATCTGTTGGCTATGTGGCTTGACCAAAAAGGACCAATACGCATCCCAGTTAATACTTTGTACTCTTTTGAGCTGCTCGTCCTTGGTGTCCAGATCTTTCTTCCATTGCTTCTCAAAAACTTTAGCCTTTGGAAGATTTCCTGGGGAACAATCAGAAATTAAATTGGCACCATATCAGTTATCATTCACCAGCTCAATAACATTATTCATTATAGCCTTGGCCCTGGAGGTAGCTCTTTCTACTTTTATCAACTGTGTTTGCCATTCTGAAAACAATATCTCTTTAAGGGACTCTTGAATTTTAGGTAATTTAGCAGCTCTTCCTTCTTCTGTGCTTTGCCAGGAGAGATAATTTTTGAATTTATCATCCACATCTTCAAATTCTAACCTGGTATTAACCTGCTTGGTCAATCAGTGATGTCGTTGTGATGCATAATGGATCAATAAGAGATATTTTCTGGCAGAGTAGATTTGGCTGATGAGATAAAGCCTTATTTGCTTCTAGTACTTCCTTCTTAAACTCTTCAACCTTGAGATAATCTTTGAATTGTTCTATAGAGAGTTGTAACTGTGTGATTTGCTCTTCCTTAGATTTAATCTCTTGCTGATGTGTCAATTAAAGCTCCTCGAGCTCTTGAGACAATTATTGTTGTTTTTGAATGGCCTGCTGGTCAATTTTCTATTTTTCCAAGTTTAATTGTTGTTCAAGCTACACACTCTTCTGTTTTTCTATCGTTAACTGTTCTTCAAGCCAATTAATCTTTTGATGCTCTACTGCCGACTGTTCCTCAAGATGATTAATCTTTTGATCATTTTCTTTGATCAATTGGTTAACTTCATTTGCTTTATCAATTGTAGCAGCTGTGTATGCCCCTGCGAATTGAGATAACTTAGTCAAATCCTCAGAAGGATTGACCTCTGAATCCTTCCATATGACATTCATAAATTCAGATTGAGGATCTGTGGATGATGTTTGGTCTATTTTCCTCTTTTTCCTCTGCCTCTTGACTACATCCCTGTGTTTTGGGCTGTAAAACACATCCAAGGGTAGAATTTCCTCAATATTCAATGTAATCTCTCTTGAAGGATTTTCAGGGATTATTTCTATGTCTTCGCTGGGTGTCCCTTCAATCACAATATCAGGAATACTGGGCAGTTGTGTTTCAGGAGATGCTGATGTGATAATGTTTTGAGGATCATTCTGACTTTTGATCTGTTGATCAAATTGCTCCTATTCTTTAATCAATATGGGATCAATGTGAACATCGGTGCTTAGTGGTACTGTCAGTAACCTTTGTTTAGTGGTATCAATTGTAGCAGCTGTACTATCAGTAACTTCAGTTGCTCGCTGTAGTATTTAATAAATCCAGAGGTACTGTCAGTAACCTCTATGTTCTGTATTCCATGAATTTGTCCATTTCCTCAGCTCCCAATTTGATTTTTTCCAGATGACTTACTATTGAGAATAACTCTGTTGAAGCAAATAAGTCATCAAACTCATCTTCCTCATGCATGAATTTACTAAATTTCACCTGAGTGGTGAAATTGAAAGCAACCTTATTTGGATCATATTGTCTTTTAGGGATAACCGCTAGACTTAGATCCTTTGTCTTGTTTGCTTCTTTCTCGACATGTTTAATATCATGCAATGAGTAGGTGTTGCAGCGAAGAGGAAAGGGAGGCCACAACTGTTTCTTGGAGTCTTTAAGATTTCTAGACATCCCTTTTCCACTATCTCGTAGGCTACTTCCCTGGCTAATAGCTTATCTGGAATGTAAAGCGGAAGGACATGAGGATTTGTAATACTGCCAAAAACCCTAATATAGGTGAACCTCTCTTCCTCGAACCAACTTCCGATTAAGGTTAAATCAATGCTAGCCTCATCAGACAACCAAGGAGCAGGTTTATTAAAGATAGCTTGATGGACGGGAAAATGAAACCATGGAAAATATTGTATAAATGATTCTTGTATTCAGACTTCCATAAGTATTTATGGTAAATATGAATGGGGGTTGGATCCTGAACTGTCCATTTCCAACCTAGGATGGGAAAGTCGAAATTAAAACAAATTGTGTCAATTATGTAAGCACTCATATAGACTAGGGGCACAACTCGGGTAGTGAAAAATCTGTTATTTCTATAATCCAGTATTTGACTAGCCATTTTATCTGATAGGATAGTTGCCCAATCCATGAAAAAGGAGTTTATTGTTGCTTCTATCAATGGAACCAATTCAAAAGAAAATCTAGCAGAATCGGGGCTTCCAAAGAGTCTACACATCATAGTAGCAACATAACAATATGGAGATGCTAAGGAGTCCACAGAATACATACCAGGAAATTCATGTTTGTGCTTGTTAGGAAAGTGTCTCCATTGCTTGATAGGGTCTAATTCTATCTGATTTTTCTTGGTGAAAGCTTCCAGGAATGATTTGTTGTAGTGTCGCTGGGGATTTGGCAAGTGACACATTCTCTTGATGTCTTTAGGTTTGAAGGATCCAAACATCCTTCCATCAATTGTGAAGAAAGCTTTGTCTATTATGTTAATGCTCTCGATTACCCATCTTACTAGATCATTATATGGTAAAACCTTTGCACGGGCCACTATTCGATGGAGGAAAGAGCTCGCCAAATCACTCAGCGTGTTTTTTGTTTCATCAGTTCCATCAACTGTTGCTTCTTCTTCTATCTCCTTCGGATTTTCACTTTCAAGCAAAGCATATATGCCTTCCCACGAGATCTTACCAAGGCCTTGATAGTAGTATCTGAGATTAACACCAATTTTCCATGTCCTTCTTAGACTGTAAGGGGAGCCTTTGTCTTTTGAGATTTCTTAGACATCTTCACTAACTGCGTGATTCTGGATTTACATTGCAAAATGAGAAAGAGGAGTGTCATAGGCGAAAAACTTTGAGAGCAGCCAATACAATTGATTACAGGCTAAAAGAAGTTATACGCATTAGATGCAAAAGATCTCATATTGTACATAGTCACAAAGGATGAAATCCTTTAAGGATTGTAACCATAACTACCTCTTAATGCTTTACCATATCCTCATGACCATGAAACTTTAATGCCAAATTAACATATATCGCATTGCAAGTTTTCCAATGGTCCTTTTAGAACAGGTGTCATAACTCTGCGATTTTGCGATTAGCAATTGTATTATTTTAATACTTGTAGAGCCATCACATATCACAAATCATGGGTTACAAGTGCTATGTTTGAAAGAATTCTTTGTATTGTTGCGCTTGCGATGAGTGATGAGCTGGCATGGAGAGTTGGTGGGTTCCTTTTCAAACTTGGCAAATCATGTTTTTCCTTTGTAAATCATGTTTGCCTTTATAATTGATTTAACACTATATCACAAGTCTTCATAGTATATATTACTTGCTTCTATTGGGAGCGCGATATGTCATATGCGATCACAATATTTATATCGCATCGCAAAGTTTCAATGGAGTGGTTTCAATGTTTTCTTATGGATCGGCGATATGCGATTGCAATAGCCTTATTGCATCACAAGGTTTCAACGAAATGCCATAACTTATTCCTTAGGATTAACGATATGCGAAATGCAATAGTTATATCACATCACATGTTTATAAATGGATCATTTCAATTTAAAACTTTGCGATGAGGAATTTGTGGTGACTTTGATCGCATCACAACTTTTCAAATGGATGTTCATTGGCCTTAAGCAATTGCAATTTGCAATGAGCGGTTCCAAACACTCATAAAGCAATTTTTATATGAAAAGAATGGAAAATCTATTTTTAATCAAAAAGTTTTATTGTTTTTTAGATCCTAAAGGGGACCTATTTCTTATTTAGCATCTTTAGACTAAGATTAAAAATTTGAAATGGGGTGGTTGTTGTATAGCACAACAATTTCTCAATAAAACAACTTTTCAAACATACATAGAAGTGGATGAAAGATTTCAAAATATGGTAAATTTCTCTATTCCTAGTGAAGAAAGATGGGATAAACTGTTAGAGCTCGTTGAGTAAAATCAAACAAAAATCCTACAGATTTGGAGCAGTCAAACAAAAGAAGCAGAAATATAGCTACAATCATCAACAACACTCCTCAAATTGTGAACATAACATCTAATTAGTCCAGGATTGCTATCATTTAGTTCTATTTTTGAAATATCTACATCTTCTGGTAGATATCATTTTGTAATTAATTTTTTTTGAAGTCCGAACTAGTTCAAGGAAGACTTTATAAGTATTTTGTAAAAAAGAATTAGAAAGGGTTCGATTATGTAAAAGAGAACATCCTTCTTTGATTGTAAGCTATGGACTTTGTTTTGAAGGAATCAATTCAGAAATACAAAGGCAATATTGTTTCAAGATTCTTGTGTCAAATAAATGGTTTTGATTACATGAATTTAGTTTTCCTTCCTTTTATATTATCTAGAAAAATGAAGAGTTACAACCTACAATAAATCTGCTGTAATTTCATCTTTGCCCTCGCATAGCATCTTCTCTCTCTCTCTCTCTCTCTCTCTCTCTCTCTCTCTCTCTCTCTTTCAGAATAATAATACATAATCGCAATACAATTCCCTAAGATAAACTGCAGGTTTCCTTCTAGGGGAAAAAACCTAAATTAACATAACTTCTACCGTCAGATCATTTTCCTAATGAACGAACCAGATTGACTACGAAATTAGAATATTTTACAAGGAAAATTTTCATCTATTTTTAGCTCTGGGGGTGCTGCCCCTGAACACCCTCTAGGTGGGGGCTCATTAAAAGTAGTCGTCACCCCCCTTGGACCCCCCTGATGGCTATCATATGAGCGACGTTGTCACCCCGTTTATGAACTGGGGTCCAACACGACTGAGACCTCTAAAGAAAGAAGATATTCAGGCTCCACACCCAACAAGTTTTACACTTATAAGGAGCAACATTTTCCTGTTGATATCGAACGGGGGGGGGGGGGGGGGATGTGGGGAGAATAACAGATAAAATGAAAAATGTAGATAAAATTAAGAATTGCAGAAAAAATGAGAAATTGCAGATAAAAGAAAAATTGAAGACTGGAGGAGTTTAAATGTAGAAGTTGTAGACAACAGGAATCTAGAGTGAGGGGGAGTTCCTCAACACTTTGCTAAATTTGTCTAAGGGTTCCCATCAATGACAAAGAGGGATATTGTTGAATATTTTTTTCATTGATGTCAAAGCTCGAGGGAGACCCAAAGGAGGGAGCACAACCTAAAGGTAGGAGCATGTTTAGAAGCACGAGGAAAATTTTAGGCAGACCTCAAAGTTCTTGAAAAGAACCCTAAAATTTAGTTCTAAGATGTAAAAAGGGAGAAAACCTCAAATTTGGGTGCAGAAAGGTGAAAACCATGGTTTGGGTGTGGAACAAAGGAAAAGGGGGCCAAACCTCAAATTAAGCCAAAGCAAGAGAATGAGGCAGAAACCTAAAAAGTCAAAGAAACCTAAAATTATTGAGGAAACATCAAAATTTAAAGAAAGCTAAAATTGTTGATGAAACCTCAAACTTTGGGAAAAATGACGAAACTTAAAATTATGATGAATTTCATATAATGAAAAAAGCCTCGCAAATTCAATATTTTTGAGCCTTTACTATCAATTGACTAACTGTTCGGGTCCCACCCTAACCCCCTTATTTATGTAATAGGATCGAGTCATAGTTATAGTTAAGTAAAGAGTCAATAAAGCCCATATTAATAATTGTAAGTGGTTAACCTGCATTTAATGAAGGAACCACAATTAGTTGCAAATGGGCCATGGTATTAGATAGATGGTATTAATAAGAACCATGGTATTGCCCCATGGTATTACATGTATGAATCCTGTTATCGCTCAGGTTGTCCCTTGGCTCCTTAAGGGATACGTCCGACGTAACCACAGACCAAGCTTTGGACCGCAAGTCCTAGCCTACCAACAGTCAGAGAGGGCTCTCTCTTTGGGATTTAGCTTTGTTTAGGGTGATCTTAGGCTAGATATGATGCACATGGGTTTTGTTTGAGTTTGGTGGGATGGATTGATCTATTCAGGCAGAGTTGGCATGCGAAGCGTAAGAAGTTTAGAGCATTGGGCATGGAGTCAAGGATTAAGGGCTGCTGGTGTGTTTTCTTTGGCAAAGAAGGAACTACAGAGCATAATAGTTAAACAAGGAATAATATCAGGCTGCAATGAGGATGAAATGGATGTCAGGGAATGAAAGACAGCTAAGTAGCTTTCATTACGCTAACAAAGGGAAGGTGAGTGAACATTATATAGGAGCAATTAAGAAATTCCTAAACAATATTCATATATGGAGGAACTAGTGTAGATACACAACTATTTCAGAAGAAAACATAGAGAAATAACAGGAATTGAGGACAGAGCACGGCTATGTGACATCTGAGCTATTCTTTCTTCCTGCAATTTTAGATCATGACACAGATATGATTTACCAAACATAGCAACTGAAAATAGGTGAGAAAAAATTATTGTTCCATGAAGAAGCACAAGAATCCTGTAATCTATTCTTCAGCCATCAAATCCACATTAAACAGTCCAAACACAAGGTATTCCAACAATCTATGTTCATTAAATCTCTCAAAGCATACAATGCAAGTCTAGAAAGAGAATTATCAACCAACCACCCTTTAAAACCGTCCATTGGGTGGTTTATATAAAGAATATGTATAGACTTAGATATCTTGATAAGATCTCAAGAAAAATATCTCAAAAATATCTATCAAACAGATCCAAACAGATCTGAAGTAAATCAGTGTTTGCTGCTAAATTGTACTCAAAATAAATGCATGAAAGACTATATGAGCTGCGCTGGGGCAGCTGGCATCTCGGAATAAATATCTAAGGCTGCGCATAAGGTAGCAGCCTCAAAAAATGGATTTAAAAGTGTCATTTGAGCCATGCACTGGCCTCATAGTCATCACTGTGTATTTGGCCTGCAGCAATTCCCCCAAATGTGGCTCGATACTCTGTATTTTTAATAACTGGGCATTGAATCCTTTTGTCCACATCGTTTAGGCGGTTCCGCTGGCCTTAAGTGGCACTGATTCCTTTAAAATCTGAAATGAATAGTTTTTAATAGATTTAACTATGTTCTGGTGAGTTTTAAAGGCTTAGAGCTGCCTCTTTGACTTTGATGAAGGTCTTTGAACTGTTCAATCACCTTTTTTAATCTCTTTATGGCAAAAATAGCTGCTGTGGTGCTTTTTGCAGGCTTATGGAGGTTTCGGCGCTTGGCCGATCGAAATATTATCAAAAATGAATCAAAACTGCATAATAAAGGAGGACTGCGTACTGGTAGCATGCTGAGGCCGAAATCCTGCTGTCTGGAGCTAATCTGGACTGAAGCGATGCAAAATGGCCAGAGAATGACCAAATTCCCTTTGCATCTGATTCATCAGGGTCCTCTTCTGCAATTCGACGAATCATATCTAAAGCTTTGCGAATTAGCTTCTTCTTTATTGTCTTCAAATTGTTGTGCTGTTGAAGCATTTCTCGTGATACATTCAGTGGCAAAGTGTCTGAATCTACAATACCCATAAGGAAGCCTAGGTAATTGGGAAGGAATTCTTCAAATTCATCAGAAATGAAAACATGCCTGACATACAACTTGATATTGGCCTTGGCATTGTAGTAACTTTCATAAAGGTCGTGGGGTGCCTTTGGCGAAATAAATAGAATGGACTTGAACTCAACATCATTTTCTTTGCTTGCCCAGAGATAGATGGGGAAATTAATGAATTCAGAATATTTCTTTACCAGATCTTTCAATTTAGTCTCATCTAAACATTCGGTGGGCTTCATCTTTAAGGTGCAGTCTGATCTCTGTGCCACGTCCCAGTGGTTCATTCTATGTATCTTCAGATACCGCAAAAGCTCCATCAGCTTTCGATTCCCATATGTACTGTTTGTCATCATTGTTCTTGCTAATAACTTCCACATGGTCAGCAACTAGGTAGACTGAATAAAAGCCTACTCCGAACTGGCCAATAAGGTTCAAATATCCACCTTTTTGCATTTGTTCCAGAAAAGCTGAAGTTCTAGATTTGGCAATTGTCCCTAGATTTTTATGAGATCCTCCTTAGTCATTCCTATCCCATGATCTCAGATTGACAATATCTTGTTTTATTTATCCAATTTGATCTTGATGTCGAGCCTGGTGTTGTCACCTTCTCCCTGCACATTCTTGTCTGTGAGAGCCATAAATCTGATTTTATCCAAAGCATCAGAGGCATTTGAGATGAGTTCTCGCAAGAAGATATCCTTGTTGCTGTAGAGAGAGTTGATGAGGATGTCCATCAGCCTAGAAACCTCTACCTGGAACTTGAATTTCTGGGCATTGGCCCACAATGTCTTCCGGGAAATAGACTCTGACTCCCTCTGCGCAACATTTGCGTTCGTAGAGAGTGCATCCGGAATGGCTCCACCAATGCCTTCCTCCACCTTCGGAGGACTGGCATTCTCATCGGCAGGGCTCGCCTCCTCTGCGTTGGCTCTAAGATGGGGACTCTGATGCGGGATAAATGTGAGAATGATGAGCAGAAACAGAGCAGTTGGCACCGCCCACTTCCTCATCTTGTTCGCTTGCACAGGCACTTGAACTCATAAAGCAGTTGCAAGCACTCAAAGTGTACGAGTCCACAGATGCGATGGAAATCAAAAGAAACATATCTTATGTGTTTGAGACTCTGCACTGCATCCTCATAGGCAAAGCTTAAGGGACCTTCATTGCCTTGTCTACCAGCTAGATCGACAGCTAAAACAGGTCCATATCTCTGTACAAGATCACGAAAGTGTCGTTCTACAACTTTTGGTGTTTCATCAGTATTAATTATATTCAACTTTGGCTTATACGTAAGGTCTACAATCTGTTCCCACAAAACTGGAATAGAACCACGCACCTGCAAATATGATGTTATAAATCCATCGCTTGAATGTATCATAGGAACCAAACTGGAGACCAGCATAAGGAACAATCTCAACCAATGTTGGTGATAATCCAGCATATAATCCTCGGATACCACTGGTTCTTGTAATTTCTAGAAAGGCAGACTGCAAGTTTGGATAGGCCTTTGGCTCACCCTGTGATGCTAATACTGTGCGTAGAAGGTCAAATGGATATGATCCAACAGTTGCCGCAGATCCTGCTAGCCCCCCACTAACATAAGACAAATATGGACTTAATCGAGCATGGTCCTCTGCCTTACTAGAACCCGCAACAAATGACTTAAACTTATGTAGAACAACAAACTGTATTGCTGTATAGGGCATCACCATGAGAAGTGCTGGAACATTCCCCCTTCATAATCCCAGCATTCCTTCCTCCCTTAAAATGTCTTTGGTGGCCTATTTCCATAGAGGTGGTATCTTCCTTAAACCTTCAAAATTATGTGTCCACTGTGCATTAAGAGTTAAATCAGTTTGGTAGGAGAAGTATAAGCCAGAACTTGTCTCTACAATTTTTAAGATGCTCACAAAGTAAGCTTCATCTCTTTCCTCTGCAGTAGAAAGCTCCAATGCCTTATTGCAAGATAGAAACTTCAAGGACTTTATTTGAAAAATAGGAAAACCTTGATGCATGCCAACCTGCTTTCGAGAAGTTATTACAAATACATATGTACTTGCAAGTAACTTAATTGCACCAACTACACCATAAATAACAGTCATTTCCATTGCATTGGTGATAGGTGCTTCACCTGCACAACCAACAACATACATGATGATCCTGATTAGATTTAGAGACCCATTTGAACGGCTTATAGAAAGAGGCTGGTAAGATCCATCGTCAGACGATTTGATGATGTACTCCTCTAGATATTCTAGCAGTTGCATTTTCGCGCAGAGTCTCGGTATGTTCTCCATTACTTCCATTTCCTTTGAAATTACGAGACCTTGGAGAACCTTGACCCATTTTGTTCACATTCCCTTTAGTAAATGGCTTAGGCTGATTTGAACGGTGGAGTGCTATAACTCATCAAAATTTGGAACACAACAGTGGCACTTTGACTCGCACACTCTTATGGCATCCTTCTTTGGCTTCTGTTAGAAAATATGGAGCATTACAGTATGCATAGTACGACATATTTGGCATGTAAAAATGTCGATCATGAAAGATGAATAACCTGCTGCAGCAGGAGGCTAACAGTGGCTCCACTTGGGGATGGCTTTTCCTTGCAAAAAGTCAAGAACAGCAGGTCAGAATGCCTTGATCTTCAATTGTTGCTGTACTCTGCAAAATTCCCTTTGCCGGCTGCCTTATTAATCCTACCTACCTATCCTAATCAACACTTACTTTGCTGTTAGGTGAAATCAAATAACCAGTGCAGCCACTTAAGCAACTGTAGAAATAAATGAACTGGCTGACTGATTGTTAATGAAATTGGAAGCACTATTCGGTCATGTGCCCCCATAATCAAAATTGTGGCATAGAAAGGCCGCTGCTGATGTATTTGGTCCTCACAGAGAAAGCATGCTAAAGAACTTGAGTTAAGAAGAAGTTCCATGTAGTCTGCTATAGGATCAATAAAAACATCATGTGGGATAGTTTCTTCTGGGCCTTCTTGGTCTAATGGAATAGCTGCACCCTCGGTCATACATGCTGCAACTAATTCTTCAGTCTTTGCCTTGAAAGCATGATTATCCTCAATCTATAAGTTAGAAGGTAGCACCATTTCCTCATGACTTGGGGAAGGAAGATTTTGGAAAAATTCTTTAGGATCGTGAAAATGATATGACTGAATTTGAGAATGCAATAGTTCAATTTCATTTTCATATCTTTCAACAACTAAATCAAGAAAAAGGTTATGCGGGAGTCCTCCTGCTGTTTTTAACAACACCAATCTGAAAAATTCTTCATCAAGCTTAAATTCTGATAATCTCTCCCTGAATTCATCTAAAGCTTCATCAAATGAAAGATCTTCCACAAACCTGGTCATCCTGCCTTGATGTTAATGCTTTGGAATATGGACTATTTGGTTGTAAAATTGGTTCGTTCCTCCAGTGGAGTCTTGATTGAAAATGAAGTGGAGTCGCCAGGTGGATGCCTTAACTTTGCGGTGCCTGATCTCTCTCCACCATGAAAGATCAGAACTAAACATGAAAAAGTTCTGAGGAAAAGGAGCACTTTCTCCAGAAAACGATATTTCCTCTTTGGAGCCAGCTTCCAACTTGATAGTTGAAGTTATTTCAAAAGTTCCCCAGCAAAGTCGCCATTATGTTATCACTCAGGTTGTCCCTTGGCTCCTTAAGGGATACGGCCAAGGTAACACCAGACCAATCTTTGGACTGCGGGTCCTAGCCTACCTTCAATCAGAGAGGGCTCTCTCTTCATAATTTAGCTTTGTTTAGGGTGATCTTAGGCTAGATATGATGCACATGGGTTTTGTTTGAGTTTGGTGGGATGGTTGATCTATTCAGGCAGAGTTGCATGTGAAGCGTAAGAAGTTTAGAGCATTGGGCATGGAGTCAAGGATTAAGGGCTGCTGGTGTGTTTTCTTTGGCAAAGAAGGAACTACAGAGCATAATAGTTAAACAAGGAATAATATCAGCCTAGAATGAGGATGAAATGGATGTCAAGGAATGAAATACATCTAAGTAGCTTTCATTATGCTAACAGAGGGAAGGTGAGTGAACATTATATAGGAGCAACTAAGAAATTCCTAAACAATATTCATATATGGAGGAACTAGTGTAGATATGAGCGAATAAGTATTCATATTCATAACTATTTCAAAAGAAAACATAGAGAAATAACAGGAATTGAGGACAGAGCACGGCTATGTGACATCTGAGCTATTCTTTCTTCCTGCAATTTTAGATCATGACACAGATATGATATAGCAAACATAGCAACTGAAAACAGGTGAGAAAAAATTATTGTTACATGAAGAAGCACAAGAATCCTGTAATCTATTCTTTAGCCATCAAATCCACATTAAACAGTCCAAACACAAGGTATTCCAGCAACCTCTGTTCATTAAATCTCTCAAAGCATACAGCACAAGTCTAGAAAGAGGATTATCAACCAACCACACTTTAAAACCGTCCATAGGGTGGTTTATATCAAGAATATGTACAGACTTAGATCTCTTGATAAGATCTCAACGAAAATATCTCAAAAATATCTATCAAACAGATCCAAACATATCTGAAGTAAATCAGTGTTTGTTGCTAAATTGTACTCAAAATAAATGCATGAAAGACTATATGAGCTGCGTTGGGGCAACTGGCATCTCGGAATAAATATCTAAGGCTGCGCATGAGGCAGCAGCCTCAAAAAATGGATTTAAAAGTGTCATTTGAGCCATGCGCTGGCCTCATAGTCATCACTGCGTATTTGGCCTACATCGCTGCCGCCCCCAAATGTGGCTCGATACTCTGTATTTTTAATAACTGGGCATTGAATCCTTTTGTCCGCATCATTTAGGCGGTTCCGCTGGCCTTAAGTGGCACTGATTCCTTTAAAATCTGATATGAATAGTCTTTAATAGCTTTAACTATGTTCTGGTGAGTTTTAAAGGCTTAGAGCTGCCTCTTTGACTTTGATGAAGGTCTTTGAACTGTTCAATCACCTTTTTTAATCTCTTTATGGCAAAAATAGCTGCTGTGGCGCTTTCTGCAGGCTTCTGGAGGTTTCGGCGCTTGGCCGATCGAAATATTATCAAAAATGAATCAAAACTGCATAATAAAGGAGGATTGCGTACTAGTAGCATGCTGAGGCCGAAATCCTGCTGTCTAGGGCTAATCTGGACTGAAGTGATGCAAAACGGCCAGAGAATGACCAAATTCCCTTTGAACATATTGCTTGCAAATCATCTTCCCTTCAATCTCCTGCACTTAGAAACGAGCTGGCAAAAAAGATATCAGTAGTCGGGTCCCGTATTACAGTGTCAATTCCATTTAGAATGTCAACATAATTTTCACGATATTGCATTACTGTATTGGACAACCAACCCGCGCAAAGTGTTTCCTAAACATATGTTGGTGAAACTGTATGCTCCATAGCGCATGCCAATCATTTGGGCAAGTCCACATGATTCATACATGGAAGGAACTAAGACAATATCTGCAGCAGCATACAGCATGTGTGATAGCTCCTCACTGTATGTCAGGAGCAGACGTGCATTGTTACTTTCCTTGCACTGGCTGGAAAGATACTCGAACTCCGCTTGGACTCTCCCATCCGGTGCTGTCCCAAGCAAAATGAATTTTCCACCCAATTCTGCTTTTCCTCGGACAAAGAGTCGACCATCTGTTGCACCATATAAGCAAGTATTCCCAACTATAGTTGCATCCTCAGGTACCAAACCCGTTTCGTCACTTGGAGTTATGACAATTTCTCCACCAATCCTGTCTACCGAGGTTTACAAAACTCTCTTGTTGACCTTTTGTTAATGCCAATGTCCATATAATGTAGATCTGTGGCTTAGCTTTTTCATCAAACACACTATAGATCTCATTTATATCCAATTCCATTAAAATCACTGCATCACGTACAGCTTCCAGCCACCATATTAGACTCTTAATCCCACGAAAAAAAATTAGAGGGTCTTGGAACTCCACAGTTCTACTGAAAAGCTTCCAAACCTTTTCACAGTTCTTCCAATCTGCTTCTTGTTTTTTCAGCAAGCGACAAAGAAAATCCTTCATTGTATACAACACAAGTTTTGTTTTGCCAATCATTTCTGCATCTTCATGATTTAAAGGTGGAGGTGGAACATACTTCGCAGGCTCCTCTATCTCTTCTTCAAATTCATTAACATCCCCCATGTAGAAATTGATCTGAGCTACTACAATAACACTTTCCGCTAAGAAATCCGTGGACTCTTCTGAAATGCATTTTCTTGGAGTATACCTCAGGTGATAAAACTCTTGTAGCTGAAGAATATTTTTAGGTCTGGCATATGTCCATCGTTGACAGAGTGACCTATTTTTCAGTATTTTGCATGCAATTTGTTTCTGATTTCGAATTGTCTGCCACCCAAGAACCTCCAGAGGAGGAGAAAACAGCGCTAAAATGTCATTGGATTTTAAAGCCATTGAAGTTTATTTTAAGAGCTGTAAATAAATAGGTGAAGCGCTGACAGGTTCCAACTTAAGCTTCAATTTTGCAATTCTCCTATCCAAATTTATCTTTATTCTCCAGGGAGTGCACAAGTAATTTTCTAACTATATAGAGTGGGTTCAGAGATATTGATAAACCATGATTTCTGTCTCTTTACAGAAAGGCCAGTCTGTAATATGTTTGAAAGGCGTACAACCTCTGTGTGTGTAAGAAAATCTTTAATTAGCAGGCCCTTCATGTCATCTAATGCTGCAGCGATTCTACTTTCAGAGACACGAGTTCTTGCTAATAACTTCCACATGGTCAGCAACTAGGTAGACTGAATAAAATCCTACTCCACACTGGCCAATAAGGTTCAAATCTCCACCTTTTTTCATTTGTTCCAGAAAACCTGAAGTCCAGATTTGGAAATTGTCCCCATATTTTTTATGAGATCCTCCTCAGTCATTCCTATCCCATGATCTCGGATTGACAGTATCTTGTTTTCTTTATCCAATTTGATCTTGATGTCAAGCCTGGTGTTGTCACCTTCTCCCAGCACATTCTTGATTGTAACCAAACATGACATAACGAAAATCATAGGCTTTCCACTTTATATGACCAACTTCTGGTTGTCTAGGCAAAAATGATCCTACAGAATTATCAACACGCCAAAAATGCATGCATCCTTCTCCCAAAGTTCAATTGGGGATAACTGAAGAAAACACAATCCTTAAGAGGGCATGGTGTTACTAAAGCAGCTGAAACACATAGAGAAGAATATAATGATGGTTGTTCCCTCCCTCTTGATACAACACAACCTAGTGCAACATATCCTTTAGGTGGAATTGGCATCCAAACTCTGCATTTGCTTTGATCAGGATTATCGTGTGAGCATTGAGACACATCAGTCTCTCTAATATCTGATTCTAACAGTTTTATCTGTTCTCTCTCTGAACAGTAATCGTCTGATGATGACCAAACAAGTTCAAAATGTAAAGGTCTCTTTACTTTAGCAAAACTTGTGTTTAATGCAAGAACACATTTTGATGGAGGTTCATCCACAGGGGTTACACAGTCCCCTAGTACAGCAAAGCCGGGAGGAGCTTGGGGTCTCCAAAAAAAATATTTTTGATTAAAAGAAATGCTTTCATCCACCCAGATTCTTTTGAACTGTGAACAAACCACAGTAGCTTTCCTTGATGTCGTGCTGAGGAAAGCCACAATGTTTTCCTGGAGCTTTATGAATAGTTGCAATATGCTATATGAAAAATTTGTTAACATGTCAGAAGTAGCTTCATGAATGTTGGTCTTTCCCGTGACCTTTGAGAATTTAAAATTTGTATCAAAAGGCTCAACCACTCTAACACCACTACTGGCCTGAACTGTCAATCCAAGGGCCTTTGCATTCAGATCTATATATCTCCTTTCTTTTGCGTTGTTTTTCTTCCAGTGAAGCCCCTAAGGTAAGCATAGGTACCACCTATGATTTCTGCTACAAACTTTGAACAGCTCCAGAATGAATCTCCCAAAGGACATCCAACCTACATCGATATTTTCAGTTTGTCCATCAACGGGGATGAGTGGTGGTCTGTCTGTTTTGGCAGAAGCAAGAAAACTTTTCTTGGATGGCTTGTTCTGCTCTAGAACATATATACCAACAGAACGACCATTAGTATTCAAGTCCAATGTACGAAGGGACTAATCATACCCAGTATATACATCCTTCCAATGCTTTAAGATATGCATGTCACTTTATAAATATGATTGAAGAATTCATAATTGAATTATCCAGGAATCAATATCTTTGCGTATTAGGTTGTTTCTTTATCATCATGGCAAATATCGATTTCTACTTTCTTATATATGAAGCAGCTAGCAAATGCAACATAGATGCATAGGAACAGTGCACTCAGTGCAGCCAGAGACCAATACAAGTAGTCCAAAATGAGCTCTGTTCAGGTTGTCAGCAAACCAGCTCTGCTTCTTCCCTCTGCTACTTAGTTTCTCAAGAATAGAAATATAAAAACTGCTCAAGAAACTACCTATGCCGAAAATACTCAAATGGAGAGCGATACCTAAGCTTATCATTGTGTTAGGCATCTGATCATAAAAGTACTCTTGCAGTCCTATCATTGTAAAAAACATCTGATATACCAAATAGTATGTATTGTGGAAGCAACCAAAAAATGCTCAATGGAATCGTGGCATGGGGCATATCTTCCAATCCATTATCCTTTGCCACTTGGAGCCTTTTCATTTCTCTCAAGGCAACAACAGTCATAGAAAGAATAGAAGTAAATATACCAATACATATCCTTTGAAGCAGTGTTATACCACGCTCATTTTTGGTTATTTTTCTGGCCACCAGAACAAATATGTGATCATACACAGGCACAAGCACAGAAAATAGAGAGGCTAATGAAGTTTTGTAAAGATGCGGCAGGAATCTCAAAGTTGTCACCAATCTTTCTATCCATTGTGCCTCCCTGTTTTGTGAAGAATGTCGGGGATTGTGCAAAGACAACCCCATACATCAAACAAGCCACCCAAATGGGTAACAATCTTAGAACAAGTTTCACCTCTTCAACCTGTGGAATTGTGCATAGTCATCAACTACCACAGTTGCCTTGTCAAGAAACCTTAGCTGATTTGTAGGAAAAAAGCTCTCTACTGTTTGCAACCTTTAAAAGTTGTTCTTCTTGAATAACATATATTTTATTTTCTCCCATAGAAGGAATAGAGACATTCCATTTACGGATATTGGCTACAAATACTTGGGCGATTCTAGCGAACGGACTATCACCAGGCAGTTTATGTCGGTACAATCTTGTCCCACACATGAAAACAGAGAGTGCTATTGCCATTGCCAAGGTTGGGATACAAAACCCCAAACCCCATCCAACATTCTTCTTGAATGTACATGAGCACAGATATAGACACAACCAAACCACTGTGTTGGGTATACGACGAAAGTCCCACATTGACTAGAAGTGGGGAGGATCATGGGTATATAAGGATGGACAAATATCTCCATTGGTATGAGGCCTTTTGGGGAAAGTCCAAAAACAAATCCATGAGGGCTTAGGCCCAAAGTGGACAATATCATACCATTGTGGAGATATGTGGTGTCCAGAGTCCTTACAACTGGTATCAGAGCCGAAGGTCTATTTGGCTGATAAACTCGCAGGAAAGAAGGGTTCCTAGTTCGAGTGGGAGCAATGGCGGAAAATGGTAAGTTTAGGGTCGAGAAATTTAACGGCCAAAACTTCTCGCTGTGGAAGATGCAGATGGAAGATTATCTGTATCATAAAGATCTATACCTACCATTGGGCGGAAAAACAAAGCAGCCGAAGGATATGGACGATGAAGAATGGAACCTTCTTGATAGAAAGGCACTCGGAACAATACGGCTGTGCCTTGCAGCGTTGGTCGCCTTCAACATTTCGAAGGAAAAAATGACAGAGGGTTTGATTAAGGCATTGGAGAAACTATATGAAAAACCCTCGGCCTCAAACAAGGTATTTCTTATGAAACGATTATTTAATATGAAGATGTCGGAAGGTGGATCTGTTGCAGATCATTTAAATGATTTTAATACTGTTACAAGTCAGTTATGTTCCGTAGGGGTAAACTTTGATGATGAAGTTAGAGCTCTATTATTCTTGTGCTCATTGCCAGAAAGTTGAAATGGTTTAGTAATGGCCATTAGTAACTCTGTGTCTGGATCTAGTAATTTAAAGTTTGATGATGTTGTCGGTGCTATCCTTAGCGAGGAAATGCGACGGAAAAGCTTCGGTGAGACATCGGGAATTGCTTTGAGTGCAGAGTCCAGGGAAAGAAAAATGGAAAGAGGAAAGAGCTCAGGATATTGCAGTAAATCAAGGAAAGGTAGATCCAAGTCCAGATCGGGGATAGTGTGCTGGAAATGCGTAAAGAAAGGACACCTAAAGAAAGACTGTAGATCTCGGAAGGGAAAAGAAGGAGATTCACAACAAGAAAACAATCATGAAGCAAATGTGACAGGTGAGGTGTTACAAGATGCTTTGATTCTTTCTTTCGAAATATTACTGATTCCTGGGTGGTAGATTCAGGGGCCTCATTCCATGCCACACCTGATAAGAAATACTTTCATGACTATGTTCAAGGAGATTTTGGACAAGTTCGTTTTGGTGATGATAAACCCTGTAAAATTGTTGGAATGGGTAAGGTTCTTGTAAAACAGCAGAATGGAAACCAATGGCTACTAAAGGAGGTAAGGCATGTTCCAGATCTAAAGAAAAATCTGATTTTAACAGGGCAGTTAGGCGGTGAAGGTTGTGTGACAGCTTTCACAGATAAATCTTGGAAGGTCACCAAAGGAGCCCTGGTAATAGCAAAAGGCGAAAAGGTTGGTACATTGTATTTATGCAATGGTATTTCTAACTCTGTTAATGCTTTAACTTCCAAAGGAGCAGATGCAGCATTATGGCATCATAGGCTTGGACACATGAGTGAAAAGGGATGAAGATTCTTCACTCAAGGAATTTGTTGCCGGGTTTGAAGA
>APFE030126978.1:8573-20382 GCA_000404065.3 Pinus taeda | reverse complement strand
AAGCAACTTCTTTAAAGGAAGTTGGTTCAAAATCTGTAGATAAGTTCAATTCACAATCATAAGAAACATCCATATCAACAGGTGAATTAGAGTCATCTACATCACCTCCATTTTGTCCGTTTGAATTTTTGGTTCCTGTTTTTCCAATTTCATCAGGATGAACACTTTCAAGTGTCTTTGTCAGCCATTTTGGGGGACCTTTCTGAGATGGTCCAAGCTGCTCTGTTGATTGATTTGGGAGTGAATCAAGATTGAGTATCCTAATTCTCTCAATTACATCACTTAAAGCATCATCTATTGTTGGAGTTTCAGTCGGGGAGAGTATTCTTCAGAAGAAGATTCCACATGTTGGTCTAGTATAGGAATCCCCCCTTCAAGATGTGGAATCTGATTTTCAAATTCTTGAAATGATTTCGTTTTTGCGAATCTATCCAAGCGATCAAGTTGCCGCTCAACAACATTGTCAGATTTGGATGATTCAAGAAAAATTACATCTCTAGATATAACAAACCTTTTATTTGCTTCATCATAGAGTATGCTTTGGAGGTATTTCAATACCCCAAGAAAATACACTTACGACTTCTAGCACCAAGTTTGTTTCTATGTACCTTTGGTATAAAAGCATAACAGGTGGAACCAAAAATCCTGAGATGTTTGACCGAAGGAACATGTCCATACCACAATTCATAAGGAGTCTTGTTTCTTATAGCACTAGATGGAAATCTATTCTTTATATATGCACATAGAACAGCATTAGCCCAAAACATTATCTTTACATTTTTGAAAAAAAGCATGGATCGTACCATATTCAAGATTGTTCTATTCATTCTTTTAGCTACACCATTCTGTCGGGGATTATAAGGCACAATTGTTTGATGTTTAATCCCATGTTGGCGAAGATAGTGTTCCAATTCATTTGATGTATATTCTTTTCCATTATCAGTGCGAATAGACCTAATATGAGATTGTGCATCATTTTCAATCCATTTATGAAAATTCTTGAATGTTAGGAAAGCATCAGATTTGTTCTTCAATAAATAAACCCAACACATTCTGGTGTAGTCATCAATAATGTCATGATATATTTATTTCCATTTGCAGAAGGAACAGGCATTGGACCACATAAATCTGAATAAATAAGTTCAAGCTTCCTATGTGCTCTTGAATGTGAGTCATGAAAAGGTTGTTTGCTATGCTTTCCTAGAATGCAAGCATCACATTGCTTAAGTTTTCTAGGAATTGTACGCAAACCAGCAACACCATTTTTCTTCAATAAACGGAGATTATCATAGTTTCAATGTCCAAATCTAGCATGCCATAATAAACTTGATGGAAGTGTACCTTCTTCATGATGAGAAATATATGAGAAATGTTGTGCATAAGCAGATGTTCCTTGCAGTTTGAAAAGTCTTTCTTCTTCTATTCCCCTCATGACAAGTGAGTGATCAGATGTTTTTCTCACTTCAAGCTTTCCATCAAACATATGAATGGAGTGACCTTGTTGGCGGATGTGGACCAAGCACAACAAGTTTCTCTTGAGCTGTGGGAGATATAGAACATGATCAAGAAGAAAGTCTAAGAGACCAGGCAGTTTAAGCTTGATTGTGCCAAGCCCTGATGGCTTGATTTTTTCCTGATCTGCAAAGTATACTACTCCATCAACATTGTCAGTGAAATCTTCAAAAAAATATTTTCTATGAGTCATGTGACAGGTTGCTCCTGAATCAAGCAGCCAATCATTTTTCCCGGAAGCAAGTGAAGTATTAAACAAATCTTCATTTACTCCAATGTTACATTGTGCCTCAACATAGTGAGCAGATTCAGGAGCTTTACCTTTGTCTGTATCATTAGTTTTACCTTTCTATTGGTTTCTTCTTTGCTCAATTTTGTCCCATGGTAGCTTGCATGTAGAGGCATCATGTGATCCATTTCTTTTGCAGCAAATACAATGTAAATCTGCCTTTTCTCCTTGAGAATGTCTGCCACCCCCTACCTTTGAAGTATCTTCCTCTTCCTCTTCGTCCACCTCTTCCTCTTGTAGAATCTTGAGCAAGATACTTTTCTTTATGAGCCAGGCATACAGTCCCTTCAGAAGATTCACGGGCTGTCTTCTTTCCAAAGGCTTTTTCTCTTTCAGCAAACTTTTTCACAAGAGAGTCAAAGGTTATATCTTTGAGATTTCCATTTGCTTGCAATGACTCAAGATAATTGGAGTATGTAGGATAAAGTGCCTTGAGAAAAGCAATAAGAGAGATATCCAGCTCAACTTTAGTGGATTTGATATCATGGATTATAGACTTTATTTTAGATGCAAGAGCAATAGGATCATTATTTTGTAGTTCAAGAGTGAAGAGTTTAATCATAAGTTGGACGACTTCAAGTGCAGAATGTGAGTCATAGAGTTCTTTTAGCTTTTGTAAAGCTTCAAAGGCAGTTCAATATGATGAAATGTGGCGACTCACCTCCTTATTTACAGATGTTGCGATTAATGCATATGCTTTGCTATTCTTGTTTTCCCAAATGGCGAGCTCTTTGTCTGAGGTAGACTTTTCTGGGTCACTATCTCCTTCTCCGACACACACTCCTTTCCACAACTCATTGAAGATGAGGGTGTGTTGTATCATCCGGGACTAATCAGGATAGTTCTCCTTGCCAGTGAGAACTATTCCTACCATAGAAATGATTGAATCCATTCTGTAAAAAAATTACTTCTGCTGATAGAGAAATAATATATATGTTATACCTTCCACTTCTCAAGCATATAACATATTACCATAAAATTAATAGAATTTCATTCCACGCTCACCCCATCAATGAAACAGCAGCATTTGAAAATTTATTTGACATCATTCACCATACAATAAATTCACACCTCTGTATATTGACCAGTGCAAGAATTATTTCATCACATCTGCTGCACTAAAAAAAAAACACTGACCCAACCATACAACAATATTATTCTTTAACAATTATGTGATAAATAATACCACCGAGCACTAAAGTCAATCATTGAACAAAAGAAACGTGAACACTTCTTCCATCATGGATGACATGATTCGACAATATCAATCATGTTACCTAGAAAATATCTATGGATCATATTACTTTGGTATGGATGACCTGGTGAGCATTCATATTAAACTCATACAGCTCAGAGATAAATGTATCTCCCAGTTAATTACGCCACAACTGCTGCAAGTCCTATTTGTATATGCACTACTGTTTATTGGTAAAGAAGGACATTACCGTAACATCCCGGGGTGAGTGCTGTAATTGCCAATCTCAAATAGCGTTGCCCTTTGGATGAATCGAAACAAAACCAAGACCCGGCAAAGATCGCGCTTATTTATAGAATGAATTAGTAATAATCCTCACTTTATTTAACAACGAGATGCTCAAGTAACTAGTCGAATGGAGAATTTGTGGCAACGGGGTCTATGATCTCTTCTTTTTTTTCAGGGAATTATAAACGGTATTGAAAAACAGAACCCACAATAATGCACATGAGGCAGCACAATCACCGCTTCAAAAAAAAGGTTTCATTCAAATGCACAACTGAACTATTTTGCTGATTAAAAAATAGTCTCATTCAAATGCACAATCACCACTTCTATTACAGTGTCAATCGGGAGCTGGAGTGTCTATGGCCTCGGGCGTTAAACGTTCAGGCATTAAAAAAAAAGAATGTTAGGCGTTAAAAATTCAGGCATTTCTCAACGTAGTTATTCAATACAGTACATACCAGTGTTCTCCTTCAGGCGTTAACCAGACAGACGCGCTCAGGCGTTAACCAACGGATGCGTTATGGCAGAGGCAACAAATTATGGGACAGAGGAGTTACAAGGCACAGCTAAAAAAAGAACCTAGGACCTGTGCTCTGATACCATGTCAGGCCAAGAGTAACTCCAGAAAAACTGATACAATACTTCCATTAGGTAGCTATTGTTATATACATATGAATGTGACGGATCAGTTCATCTTCTTGATGACTGTTCACATTCCAGAAGATTAGGTGTCAACAACTGTCAGAGAAGTATCTACTTGATTCAGATCTAGTTGGTGAAAAGGAGATTCGTTGATTCTTAATGATTGATTGATGTTCATGGATCCAGTCTGGAAATTTATGAAACGTGGTCCCTGGAAGAAAGAGAAGGTTGCAACCTTCTGTAGGCTAGCACCTACGTACTAGTACCTTGGCTAATGCAAGAGCTAAGGGGGCTGTAGCTCCCTTCCAGGAGAAGTTGGAGAATGAGAGAGGGTTGTAGCTCTCTGCAGGTTGCAGCCTGCGTACTGGTAAAGGACTGCACCAGTAAATTGTAAAAGAAGTTTCTAATTTTAAAAGAGGATAGAGATGAATTGCAGCAGGTGGTTTTCACCGACATTGGGTTTCCACGTTATATCTTGTGTTCTTGTGTGTGATTGTCTTTCTGCTCTGCTTTACTGTCTCTGGTTACTGGTTATTTGATTCTGCATCACAGATTAACATTCATCATTAGAAAGATTAAGTAAATTAAAAGTCTATTTTGTATACGTGAGTTTCCTTCTACATAGTTACGTATATACGTGGGTTTAAATAATTGAAGTAGCATATATCATCTGTTTGAAAAAGGAATATTTGACTTGATAATTCTGATTCACCCCCCCCCTCTCAGTATTATTTCCAACAATTGGTATCAGAGCAGTTCCTTCAGAAGAAGCTTGATCGCTTGAACGAAGATCATTCATCAGGAGAAACTACGAGAGGGAAGCATCAATCAGGTCACCGATCTTTGATGGGACAAACTTCGTATATTGGAAGGTAAGAGTTACTGCCTATGTTCAATCTCTTGGTACAGAATTCTGGGATATCATAGATACAGGGTATACTTTTCCATCAGCAACTCCTATAGATCCAGTTGAGAAGAAGAAATATGAAACAAATGCAAAGGCTATCAATACTCTATTAGGGTGCCTATCTCAATTCGAATTTGTCAAGGAAATGCAGTTTAAATCTGCAAAAGAGATATGGCACAAGATTGTTCTGAGCTATGAAGGAGATGACCAAGTAAAACGAGCAAAACTTCAAACCCTCAGGATTCAGTATCAAAATCTCAAGATGTATAATGATGAAAGTGTGGCTAATTACTTTCTTCGTGTAGATGAGATTGTCAATTGCATGAAAAATTTGGTTGAAGAAATAAAAGAGGTTGTTGTGGCTGAAAAATTTCTAAGATCTTTATCCTCTAGATTTGAATCTAAAGATTCTGCTATAGAAGAAAAGGAGAATCTACAAAACCTTAAAATGTCACAGCTGCACAGAATTCTAACTGCTTATGAAATGAGGAAAGTAGGTCCATTAGACAGGAGAGTAGCTTCCTTCAAGGCTTCAGGCAAAGGAGAGTACTATGAGTCAGGACAGGTGTCAGAAGAAGAAGAAGAATCAAATTTTGTCAGAAATCTTCAACGGGGTACTGGAAGATTCAGAGGTAAGTTACCATTCAAATGTTTTGCTTATGGAAGAGTAGGTCACTATGCTGCCAAATGTCCTCATAAGGATAAGATTGACAAGGGGAAGGAACCTATTAGATGGAACAAGAAGTAAAACGCAAATAAGAAAAGCTATTACACTCATGAAGATAGTGATGGACTATCAAATAGCGATGATGATGAACGAGGTAATCACTATAAACTTTTAATGGCCTTTGAAGATGATAATTACTTGGATGCTATAGATGTGAATGGTTTTTATGAAGAGATTTCTAGACTCAAAATGTGTTTAGAAGAAAAGAATGTGATCATTGATACTCTGCAATTTCAACTTGATGAAAAAGAAAAATTTCTTGAGAAGTTAGAATGTGAAATTGTGGCCTTAGAAAAGAAATTGAGAAAACAAAGGCCCTTAATCTTAAATTTGTTAAAGGATCTGAAACTCTGGATGAGATTATCAATGGGCAGCGTTCCCCTCTAATCAAGATAGGTTTGGGGTATAATGGAGAAGCATCTCAAGCTTCCACCTCCAAAAGTTATCTTGATGCAGCAAGGAGGAGCGAGCAAAGGCCTAATAGAAATCATCAGGTAAATCAAGGATAGTCTTCCTAAAAAACAAACGAAGACTATCAAGAAAATCGGGGGCATGCTACATTAAGGACAAACAGAAGCTACAACCAGCCACAGGTAAAATCTTCCCAATTTTCTTCAAGAATGGATGCCAATAGAAACTATAATCGGTTGGAGGATAGTCGCAGGAATTTCTTCGATGGCCAATGCTTTTCTTGCCATAATTTTGGTCACAAAGCAATTCAGTGTGTGGCCTATCAAACAATCATGACTAGAGAAGCTCAAAAACAAATCAGTATGCCTGCAATCACGAAGAGGACCTATAACAACCTTTCCACCCTTGAAAGTGAAATTGAATGTTCTATTTGTAATAATTTTTGTCATGAAGATTCCGAATGCAGGAGTAGGTTTTGGAAGACAACTCAGAAGGAACAAACCTCAAGTGCCAAAACATGGAGAATGAAGGAACCACAACCTAAAAGATGTGGCATAGCTTTATATGCAGAAGGAAAATAAAATCAATGGTACATCGACAGCGGATGTTCGAAGCATATGATAGTTGATAAAGAAAAACTTGAACCATATACTGCTTTAGAAAAGGGAAAGAAAGTTTCTCTTGGAAATGATACCACTGCAGCCATAAAAGGAAAAGGCATTGCTCAGTTGAAAGAGAAGGTCAAAGCTGGAAATTTTTTGTATGTTGATGGCTTGAAGCATAATTTATTGAGTGTCAGTCAGATGTGTGATAATGGAATTGAGGTAATATTTCGATCATATGGGTGTAGTGTTCGTGATCTTGATACAAGAAGAATAGTAATCAAAGGTAGAAGAGCTCCAAATAATCTATACATATTTGAAGAAGGAGAACAACAATGTTATTTGAGCAATAATGATGAACACTGGTTATGGCACCAGAGGTTGGGGCATCAAAGCCTTTCACAAATAAGGAAAGCATGCAAATACCAGGCAGTTCGTAGTCTTCCAGACATGAAAATTCCAGACAACACCATATGCAAATCATGTCAGTTTGGGAAGAAAACCAGAACTAACTTCCCTGAGAAGGAAGGATCAGCCAGCAAGCCTCTTGAGCTAGTCCATACAGATGTATGTGGTCCATTTAAGACAAGGTCACCTCGAGGAGAAGAATACTTTATATTATTCATTGACGATTTCTCCAGGATGGTTTGGTTAGGAGTTATGAAGCACAAGGACGAAGCGTTTGAAAAATTCCAATCCTTCAAAGCCTTGGTAGAAAATGAATCAGATTACAAAATTAAGTGCCTCAGGTCTGACAAAGGTGGGGATTTTACCTCAAATGAACTTTTCGATTTCTGTGAAGAACATGGAATAAGAAAGGAATTCTCTACAGCTAAAACTCCTCAACAAAATGGAGTGGTGGAAAGGATGAACAGAACAGTCCAACAAATGGCTCGTGCTGTGCTGTGGTTGTTATTCTCAACAAAACAAATGTCCGAGTGAACAACACTCAAACTCCGCATGAGCTCTGGTATGGTGAGACTCCTTCGGTAAAGAATTTCAAAATTTTTGGGAGCAAATGCTGTATTAAGAATATTGATGAATAGCTTGGAAAACATGAACCTAGACCTTATGAAGGCATTCTCCTTGGTTATTCTCCCTACAGCAAAGCATATAAGTGTTATAATAAAAGACTTGGAAGAATTGTTGACAGCATTGATGTAGTGGTTGATGAAAGAGGATACATCCCTAGGCAAGTAAATCATGAAGATATCAAAGAGGATGAAGATTACTCTCCAAATCTAACTAATGATGAAGAAGAAACCTATGAAGAAGAAACCCATGAGGAGCGAGAGGAACAAATAAGGATAGAAGAGAAGACTCCCTCTAGGTATGTTCAAAAGAATCATCCAGAATAAAAAAATTTGGGGCAAAAGGATGCAGGTGTTCAAACAAGAAGAACAATTGCAGAAGCCTCAAGCTATTTGGCATTTCTCTCCTCCACTGAACCACAAAATGTAAAAGAGTCATGCAAAGATGAATGTTGGGTCAAAGCAATGGATGAAGAACTTGAACAGATTAAAAAGAACAACACTTGGGAGTTGGTTCCTAGACCAAAAGACAATAATGTCATAGGGACAAAATGGATCTTCAAGAACAAGTTGAATGAAAATGGGCATGTTATTAGAAGCAAGGCCAGACTTGTTTGTAAAGGGTATGCTCAATAAGAAGGAATAGACTTTGAAGAATCTTTTGCTCCTGTTGCTAGACTTGAGGCCATTCGAACGTTACTTGCCCTCTCAAGCTTTCAAAAGTTTAAAGTTTTTCAAATGGACGTGAAATCAACCTTTCTGAATGGGGACTTATAAGAAGAAGTGTACATTGAGCAACTAGATGGTTTCATCATTAGGAATGACCCAAATCTCGTATGCAGACTGAAAAAGGCTCTCTGTGGTCTTAAACAGGCTCCAAAGGCTTGGTACTATCGGTTGGAGAAATGTCTTTATCAACAAAGTTTTTCAAAAGGATCAGCAGATAGCAATCTTTATATAAAAATTGAAAATGACAAATTGCTAATACTTGTTGTGTATGTAGATGACATTATCTTTGGCGGCAATGAAGAAGCTATGAGTCAAAGCTTTGCCTTGGTGATGCAGAAAGAATTTGAAATGTCATTGCTTGGAGAAATAACATACTTTCTTGGATTGAAAATCCAACAAAATGAAGGCGGGATCTTCTTGTTTCAAACCAAGTATCTCAAGCAGATCTTGAAGAAATATGGCATGGAAGATGCAAAACCAATATGTACCTCCATGGTCACAGGATGTAGCCTCAGTGAAAATGATGAATCGGCAGCAGTGCATCAACCAACCTATAGGTCTATGATTGGAAGTCTACTTTATTTGACAGGTACCCAACCAGACATCATGCATGCAGTGGGAATAGTGGGGAGATTTCAGGCAAATCCAAAGGAAATTTATCTTCAGGCAGTAAAGAGAATTCTCAAGTATCTTCAAGGAACTCAAAACTATGGCTTATGGTATCCTAGAGATACAGATCTCACACTTCATGCTTATACAGATGCAGATTGGGCCGGAAGCGTGGATGACAGGAAGAGCACAAGTGGTGGTGCATTCTTTATGGGTTTCAGATTAGTATCTTGGTTCAGTAAGAAATAGAGTTTGATTGCTTTATCTACAGCTGAAGCGGAATATGTGGCTGCTGGATCTTTCTGCACTCAACTCCTCTGGATGATGCAGACCTTGCAGGATTTTCAAATCATTTATACACCACCTATCTCCATCTTATATGATAACACAAGTGCAATCAACATTTCAAAAAACCCTGTCATGCATTCAAAGACAAAGCACATACCGATCAAGTATCACTTTCTCCGGGAACAAGTGTTGGAAAAAAAGGTCAAATTGGAGTATGTTCCTTCTAAGGAACAAGTTGCTGATATTCTCACCAAACCACTGCCTAGGGAAACTTTTGAATATCTCAGACAAAAGATGGGAGTAGTTGATGTATCATCTTGCTGTTAAATCTTGTTAATTTCAGAGAAAAATGGGTGTACACGTGTTTCATAAGGAGGATCCGCGTACATATGCTGGTTGTTGCGGAGAAAGTCGTGTATATGGAGGCTTGATGGATATCAAAAGTAACAGGTTCAGTTTGAAAATTGTCTGATATGTGTCTGATAGAGACCATCCGGCACAGGTTCACGGGGAGCAGATAATCTTCTAATAATGTATTGTTGGAATTATCTTAGAAGCTTTTGGTTCTAGTTCACAGCTGTTGTTGGTAGAACAAAGGCAGAGGAAGAAAAAAAGGAAATCTTGGTTGTTGATCTGAATGGTAATTGACAGTTGTTGCTGCTATCAGTTGTTGGTGACTTTTATAAGTCTTGTTCTAGATATTTTGTCTCTATATCTTTTTATGTAATGTTTCTTCTATGGTGTCAAGGTCATGTAACGCCCTATATTGGTTTCCCCACTATGCCTGGGATGAAGATGTAATGTACTTGGTTGTCTTATGTTCCCCACTTGGTTGAGTGGATGATCCCCACGTAGATGGGTGAAGGATGTATGTATTGAGTCTTGTGGTGATAGGAAGGCCTTTTATGATGTATATGTCATGGTTTGTCTTGAAGAACATCTTTTGTAGATCTTGCCTATAGCCACGCAGAGATTTTCAGCATGGACTCAGGGGGAGCACAACCCTTTGCCCTTGATGACAAAGGGGGAGAATGAAAGAGGATCTTGGTGTTGCGGATCTTGGTGTTGCCATCAAGTCCAAAGGGGGAGATTGTTGACGTTATGGCATAGGTTTGATGCTATGGCTCTAGTGTTGTCCTTGATGGCAACTCAACTTGGTGACAGATCTCAGTTCAGGCACCTAGAAAGAAGAAAAGTCATACACGCAGGTTCATCTAGATGAAGACACGTATACACGCGGGTTGTACGTTACAAAAGTGCGTATATGTTCGGGAACATACTTTTGGTCCATGGTGGTTAATTCTTGGGATTTGAACCTATTGTTTTGGACCATGGCGTCTCGTCAAATGTGTTGATCACTAGTTTTTGGGTTCATGGTATTGAAATGTTATGGTTTTGGACTGTGGTATTGTGGAAAGCCTAAGACTATAAAAGAGGAAGGAGATCTTGTGGCAAATGTGAATTTGAATTATCATTGAATATCTGAAAAAGTGGTAGATCTGAATGCTGGTAATTGGGTTATGGTGCAGATCTGGATCTGAATAAAGGAGGAACCTTAATGAAAAGAAGAAGGATAAGTTCTATTGATGGGTCATAATCGTTAAGATTGATTGATAGTATCTTTGTATGATTTTGATCTGTTAGATGTGGCGCTTGCCTGATTTATAAGTCTGATAATTTGGGTTAATTAGTGATTAAATATCTGAAAAGTGAATTATCCTTTATAGATCTGTACACAGTTTTAGTGAATTGAAGGCGTGTATACACGCAGGTTCAGTGAAGTAAAGAAGAGTATACGCAACTTGATCCATACGCAGAAGCATATGCACGCAGGTTTCAGGCTGTTAAAGTAGCGTATATATTTTGAGTTGTGATCTTGCTGCTTCTGTTTATTGCTGTCGTGATCTGGGTTCAGATTTCAGTGTGTTGTGGTTTCTAGTATTGTGTTTTGGGTACAAATATTAGAGAAGTATCTACTTGATTCAGACCTAATTGGTGAAAAGGAGATTTGTTGATTCTTGATGACTGATTGATGTTCATGGATCCAGTCTGAAAATTTATGAAACGTGGTCCCTGGAAGAAAGAGAAGGTTGCAGCCTTCCCTAGGCCAGCACCTACGTACTAGTATCTTAGCTAGTGCAAGAGCTAAGGGGGTTGTAGCTCCCTTTTAGGAGAAGCTGGAGAAAGAGAGAGGGTTGTAGTTCTCTGTAGGTTGCAGCCTGCGTACTGGTAAAGGACTGCACCAGTACATTGTAAAAGAAGTTTCTAATTTTAAAAGAAGATAGAGATGAATTGCAGCAGGTGGTTTTCACCCACATTGGGTTTCCACCTTATATCTTGTGTTCTTGTGTGGGATTGTCTTTCTGCTCTGCTTTACTGTCTCTGGTTACTGGTTATTTGATTCTGCATCATAGATTAACATTCATCATCAGAAAGATTAAGTAAATTAAAAGTCTGTTTTGTATACGCGAGTTTCCTTCTACATAGTTGTGTATATACGTGGGTTTAACTAATTGAAGTAGCGTATATCATCTGTTTGAAAAAGGAATATTTGACTTGATAATACTGATTCACCCCCC
>APFE030126968.1:0-25947 GCA_000404065.3 Pinus taeda | reverse complement strand
CATCCAAGAATTGTTCATTTATGTAATGTAAAGGAGGCTGCCCGCTCGAAGAGGCTGAATTCTAAGGCGTTGATCTATCTTCTCTATCTTGTCTTGAGCTCGTTCATAACATAAGGGCTTGTGACATCACGATAGGAAACATGAAGGATGTCTAATAGTCAACCATGAACGATATAAATCTTGAGAACCTCATTGGAATACAAAATGAAGAAGTCATCCAGGAAAAGGCTCATCATATATAAAAAGGTAATATCTTGTGGATAAGGATATGTAAGATCCTCAAGACTCATTGATGTATACTCTCCTCCATATCAGATCTCAGTATCTTGATCCTTCTTTCTATAAGGTTCTCCACTTTAGCTTTGAAGTCTTCAAATTTTGTAACCTGATGGATCCATCTTCTTCCTTTTTCCCTTTGGTATATAAATATATATGGGACACCAAAACATTCAAATATGATTTGCAGTAGGTTTCTTCCTAGTGAATACTTGTTCGAGAGTCCTCGTTGTCGAGGGATCTGTGGGGAATTCAATTTTTGAATATATATTATTGTCTTTGTGGCTTCCCCCCACAGAATCTTGGTAGATATTGATCATTTAACATCGCCTTTACACTTTCTTCAATGGATCATTTATTTCATTCTACAACTCCACTTTGTTGAGGATTATATGGGACTATCAACTCTAACTCAATCCCAAACTCCTTATAAAATGCTATAATCTCCTTGGATGTATACTCTCCTCCATTATCAGATCTCAGTATCTTAATCCTTCTTTCTATAAGGTTCTCCACTTTAGCTTTGAAGTCTTGAAATTTTGTGAGTACTTTGTCCTTGGTTTCCATTAAGTAAACCTATGTCTTTCTTGAATGATCATCTATAAATGTGACATAATATAGATGACCTTCAAGTGATTTAGGAGTCATAGGGTCACATCCATTAGAGTGAATGAGATCCAATATTTATTTTGACCTTGAAGCACTGCTTCCAAATGGTCTCTTGGTATTCTTACCTAATACACATCCCTTACATACTCCTTCATGATGTTCTTTGAGTTCATGTATTCCCTATACTATGGAACTTAGAGTTGGAAGGATTTTGAAATGTAGATGACCAAATATTCAATTCCATAGTTCACATGGGCTAATTTTAATGTGAATCAAATCTTGTACTAGAGGATATATCAACCTGTAAAGTCTTCCTTCTCAAATACCAATTACTCTAGAATTCTATATTCTTCAGTTTCTACTCCATGCTACAACTTTTCGATCAATGAAATATACTTTATCACCCTTATCTTCTAGGCTTGAAATGGAAAGTAAGTTCTTATACAAACCTGGAACAAATAGGATGCTGTTGAGGTGAACATTGCTTCCATTTTAGAGCTCTATATAGGTTGATCTAATACCTCTCACGGGATATATTTTGTTATATCCAAGTTCCAGTAAATCAGAATATTTTACCTTTGACAAAGCCTTCAATTGTTTGTGATAACTTGTCATGTGCCTAGTTGCATCACTATCAATTTCCCAAATTCTCTCATCTTGGAATGTGTTAGTGAGTGTCGAGAAGAGACCTTTATCCTTTTCCTTGATTACTTCCTTCTTTGTAGAGAATAAGAGGCTATATGCTTCCTTGATGCATTTCTTAAGATATCTTTCTGCCTTTCAACACTTCTTAATGAACTTCTTCAATGTAGTGGATATCTTCATTATGCCCTTATCCAACCTTAGCTCTGATACCATGTTGGGAATTCAATATGGAAATGATTAAGATTAATTCTCTTTACTTGATAACTTCTTGTGATTCCTTTTTACTTATTATATTTTTTCCTTATTTTTATATGTGTGAAGCATCAAACAATTAACAAAACACAAGAAAAACAATGACACAGTATATAGGTTGCAAGTTATGGCCAAAACCTCTCCTCTTGAGATGAAAACCCTTAAATTTCTTCTCTTCCTTATAGATTCTTCAATTGGTGAATTCCATGAACTTAATTCTGAGACGAGTACCCTCCAATACCAAGAATAACCTCATTGGATGATGTTCCAAATTCGATCTAGTCAAACATAGTCAAATCTCTTCGAGTAGCACCTTTTCGACTTCCTGCTGCAAGTTTTTTGGCCTCATACCATAGATCTAAAATTTCAACCTCCCTACAACTATTGTTGCCACACCTTGGAATTTTGATCTTATTTTATAGCCCACCCTTGACCTTAGCTTACCTTTCCCTGACTTTTGGAGCTTGAGAGTGAACCTTGGTGATCTTCACTTGACCTCTTTTCCTCTTTTTCTCTAAGAATGATCTTGTAGATGGATTCCCTAGGTATGATGCAGAAACCCTAGTCCTCTTTAGCACTTGTGAGAGGAAGATAACCCAAACACAAATCTCCTTCATATTCCTTCTTCTTCATTGCTTCTTCCTTCCTCTTCCTTTGCTAGAATGAGTTGTGAATGAGTGTGCTTCAAGGAGGACAAGTCCTCTTCTATTTATATGGTTTTGAAGGGTGGAAATGTCTCTTTCTTTAGGCCAACTTGACAAATTCTAGGCCAACTTGGTCTTCGAGTGTATTTTGACAATTTTAATGAAAAAACAATTTTCTTTGCAAGTTACAATGTGCCTATTTGGGACTTCAATTTATGAGATTGACAATTTCGAATTCTTGACTTAGGAAAATCCCTAGAAGCAATCATTGGGTGCTTCACACATAAAATAAAAGACCTTTAGTATGATACACATGCTCCAAAATAATAATAATTCTCGCTCATTTCATAATTTGCAATAATAATAAAATACATTTTATACTTATGAAGACCAAACCTAGTTACACATTTTCCAACATCAAATTGGTACCAACTATCTCACATTTTTAGATTACTTCACACATTCCCCTCTTAATCAAAGATTCAACATCTCAAAAATATTAAGCTGGCATATGAGTATACTTTCCACCCTCGTACCTATTCAAATGGTCCATTTCACAACTTCATCCTACATCCTCCCTATGCATGAAAGATATTATTCCATTCGCTACTACACTATAAAATTTTGCTTGAATAGCAAGGCTTATGACAAACATGGGGAACCAAACCTTCCTAATGCTAGGATTTACAACTCGGACCAAACAAATCTAAGGTATCAAGTGCAACGAATCACGCACCCCTTGCAATAGAACAACATTTAAATTCAAGTACAAGAAGTATTTGAATGTTGTACAACAACATTAGCCACATCACATGCCCAAAACATGATCCAATAGAAAAAACAATGATTGGTTATCAAGGTTATTATCTTATGTCAATCTCGTTTGCTAAAGCTAATCCACTCTACTTCCATACTAACTCCATAGAATAATACAACTTTATATATAACTCCTATGGTATAGTTCTTACTCAAAACATTTCCAATGAATTTTATTTCTCCAATTCCAAAATAGAACAAGATATAACAAAAGTCCATTTTTTTCCAAACCCTACAATACCATGTTCAGAAAAATTCATAGAAAAAGGTGAAGGATAAAGCTAATACTGGAATAAAACCTTGTACTAATCCAAGCAATGGTAATTTAAAGATTTTTTATTCTTCCTTTAAACCCTTCTGTCTATGACTAACATTGGTATCCCCTTTCGTAAACAACCCTTCCTTTGATTTTCCGCTAGAATCTTTGATAGGTGACTACATTTACAACATAGAAAATAGTGGCAAGTCTACAAACCCTCACTCCACGATGCATATGATCTTGTATTCTCCACTTCATATAAAATCCCCTAGTGTTTCATGGATTAATTTCCCTTGCTCTATCGATTTGAAGCCTCACACTACTAAGCACATTGTTTATTTTCAGCTAGGGCTTGTAGAAATAATGAACATAGGCCTAAATGATAACTTATAGCAACACAACTTATAGTAATGATCTAAGAGTCAACCGTTCAATCTTTTTGACTTCTAACTAAGACATATCATAATCTCACAAATTTATTTCAAGCTGATATTTCTATAATACATTTGCAAACATCTCCAAATATTTACACTTCCAATCTCTACATTGGATTTTAGCCAAATGGGAAACTCTAACAATCTCATAAATGACTAAATTTTGGCTCCGAGAGTACAAATGACTCCACACTTGTTTCTCTTACCCTTTCCCTTGTTTCTCATTTTACATTTCTCGAAACATAGTTGTCTATTACCCTAGAATGACACTAAGTGCTCAATTTCTGAAATGAAATGATCTCATTCTCAACAATGGTGGAACCTTTTAGAGGAGAAAATATCCTTCAATATTTGAATTAAGAATTTCATCTTTGTAAAAAAAAATTCTTATGTTTGTTAATCAACCACATTCATATTAGATCTTTGTAATTTTCTCACGGGCCGATTATTCCATGTTAGTATGCTTTGAGCACTTATTCCTTGAGATAATTGATGACGCACGATTATCTTTGAGAATAGATTTGTAACCATCCATATTGAAGATTGACATATAAATAAGTATCGATAATTGTCATATTTGTTACAATTGTTTTTCTATATATGATGACCATTTAACTCAAATTTTTCTTATTCCCTTATTTTAGCTAAGAAATATTACAAGTGGATTAAGGGCAGTTAAGGATTTGTTTTGGTGAGTTTTACAGACCAAATTTTGGATTTTGGCTCTCTACCATGGGCGAGGCCTCCAACGATGGGCTTAGAATTTTGGATCCCAATAACCAAATTTATATTGGATAAAGTACATAAAAATGTATATCCTTGAAGAAAATGTTGAATTTTATAGCTATGGTTAGTATTCATAATCATTATTATCATTTATGTACTCATATAAATATATTTCTATGTAAAGCATGTTCTTCATACTGTAATTTTTTTTTTATTATTTATGAATTTCTCAAAAGAAAAATTAGAAGGTGTGTTCTTCATGACCTTCTCAAAAGGAAAATTTGATTTATGGTTCCACAAGAAGACCAGGTCAACCCTCCTCCATGTCAATTCGACTCAGCCGTAAAGAGGAACCTATTCCACCCCTAAAGAAACTATATATATAAGGTCACTTGATCTCCCTCATGGTGTAATTCACATCTCACCATATCAAGCATGTTATTCTCCCTTAAAATGAAGAATTCAAGAAGATGAAGGCCGAACATAGAAGAATATTTTTCCACTCCCATGTGTGACCAAACTTGGGATGAATTTTCTATGATGCATTTCTATGGAGAAGTCAAAAAATTTAAGTGGAAGAAAGAGACTTCAACTAAGCCTTTGAACAAGCTTTCCAACTATTGTTTTGGATGTTTTACCTCGCCTCTTGGTGGACTATTGGTCTAGTCATCTTGATGATTAGTTTCTCTATGACTTTTATGTGTCTCGTTTTGACTTGATTCTATAAGGAAAGGTTTTTGGGTTTCCCCCCATGTGGGTTTTCCAATGGTAAACTCTTGTTTGGTTGTCTCTTTATGATCCTTATGGAATTTTTGTTTTGCTGTTGAGCTCCTTTGTGTAATTGATTTATGATAAAAAATATCACAAGAGAAATATTAATAAATATCATAAGATGTAATTATTAGCATAGAGGATGCCCTAGAATTTAAACAAAAAACACATTTATTTTATCCTTTTCGTTTACCATTTCCATGCATGTAATTTTTTTTTTTCGTTTGACACCATAAAATAATGAATTAAGCCTATTACAGGCACAAATTAAATAACAACATAAGCTTAGTTCAAATCATGAGAATGAACTTAGAAAATACCTTCAACATTGAACCATGTTGAGATGTGAAACTAGACTATGAAGGTGTCATCCTCCTAAAATTCTCTTGAACCACCTAAGTAAATTTTCTACCTAGCCAAATTAGGAACATCTTATCTCACTTCTTAGCCCTATGGAACCTATGTAAGTTCCCTAGCCTTTTGTGTTGAAACACAAAAACCACATCTTGTAGTGTGTGTCAACGACCTAGTGTTTGACAACTTCCTCAATCTCCACAAATTGTAACAACTCCTTAGCACAAAAACTCTTACAAGAACCCAAATCCTTTCCCTATCCCCCTAACTCCAAAATCTAAAATCCAAAGTTGAAATCTCTCCACCATTCTCCGCCTCCTATTCATCTATGCTTTACCAATCTCTAAAATATTCTCCCCCATTAATGGCTTACCTACCAAGTTATAGAAACCTCCCCAACTGAAGCATTTGTCACCTTAAAGGTCCACTTAACCCTATTAATGCTAGGGTCTCGGGTGCCCCCCTTATAGGATAAGACAAGACAACAAATCCTAAATAATAATAATTAATACACATTAAAATAGCCAAGAAATCTCAATGATCTAGTCGAAATCAATAAGTTATGTGAGGGGCCAATTTAATTTAATATTAAATTAATGATAAGGTTACTCTTAAAAGTATAAAACATCAATTTATCATTAATAAATCTTAAAGACTATTCATAAAACTACATAGGTTAATCATTAATAAAGCTTAAAGAATAAATATTAATTTAATATAAGCTCTATTTACGATTAGGTTCCAATAATATACCATAGAAATAGCTGCGTATTTATGCAATGTGTGGGTATGTAGCTACTAGTATGGACATGCATCATACACGTACTATCAACACTAATAAGAAATTAACATAGCAATCAATCTTTCAAAAGCTAGGCTAATATCTAAGCATCACATATAAGATCAAGGAGTATTTATGCAATGTGTGGGTATGTAGCTACTAGTATGGACATGCATCATACACGTACTATCAACACTAATAAGAAATTAACATAGCAATCAATCTTTCAAAAGCTAGGCTAATATCTAAGCATCACATATAAGATCAAGGAGTATTTATGCAATGTGTGGGTATGTAGCTACTAGTATGGACATGCATCATACATGTACTATCAACACTAATAAGAAATTAACATAGCAATCAACCTTTCAAAAGCTAGGCTAATATCTAAGCATCACATATAAGATCAAGGAGTGGGCATTACAATCATTTTCATCATCATCCTCCCCGTCATTGTCATCATTATTTTCGTAGTTGTCGTCGTCATCATCACGTCCACCATCATCATCATCTCCTTTGTCATCTTCATTGTCATCATCATCATCATTGTCATCATTCCTCCTCCTCATCATCATTATCATTTTTGTCATCATCTTGCCCCTCCTCGTCATTATTTTCATTGCCGTCATCATCATCATTAGTAGCAACATCATCATTTTCATCATTGTTTTCATTGTCATAATCGTCACAACCACACCACCACCATTGTTTTTGTTTCCTCCAATGCTACCCCCACCAATGCTACCCCGACCACCTCTCTCACCCTTGAATATTAAAGTTGAAACATCAATATCACTAAATTAAAAACATAATATATATTTTCAAATCATCTTATTTCATTTTGAAAAATTAATATCACTTAATAAAAAAGATTTCATAAAATAAAAAAATATTCATTAATTCATTTTGTTGGCATTTTTCCTCATAATGTTTTCCAACATTATAAAGGTTTTTTTTATAGGTACAATTTAGCTATTGAATATTTTGATTTTGATGACAATGATAGAATTTTTAATGACATCTAAATTGTTTGTTATTTAAAATGTATTTTTAAATGCATAAATATATTGGTTAAATGCCCTTGAAACATTTATAATATACATATCATATTACTTAAACTAATAATTCCAATTATATAAATTACACAACTCAAATTTACTCAACAATCTTAAAAAATTACCTAAACTTTAAAAAAATAAATTAAATTAATCCTTATATAGAGTTTATATTGGATTCATATATTACACAAAAATCTTGAAAAATTACGTAAATTTTAAAAAATAAAATAAATTTATCCTTATATATAGATGGTTTATATTGGATTCATATATTAATTTCTATTAATATTGATGGTTGGTATCATGAGAGGTCCATTATCGTTAAGTTATGCAAATAATCACGCGCAACAAGTTGGTGAAAATTTTGATGTGGGTTTGCTTGAATTTTGCAGCCGATTAATTCAAACGCCCACATTGCGGCCTTTAAACCCTATTCCTCATATACATATAAAAAAGCCTCACATATTCTCCACATTTATCCTTAGACTTCACCGGTTCGATCTCTCGATCGCAGCGCAGTTCAGTTCAAGTCTAGCAGTTTCTATTCGATCTCTCGATCGCTGCGCAGTTCAGTTCAAGTCTAGCCATTTCTATTCGATCTCTCGATCGCTGCGCAGTTCAGTTTTGTCCATAATGTCCAAAGCTACGGATGTCAAAAAAAGGTTGGGATATTTTTGTTTTTTCTAACACGCATTACTTAGAAATTTACAAAGCTTTACTTGTTGCACAAAGTTAATGCAATTTAGAATATTTTGGTTTAACCTATTTTGTACGCTAAAAACTTTCATGCTCTGTACGTGTACAGGTTGCAGTCTGAGCTTATGCAACTAATGGTACTTTTCCTTTTTTTTTACATATCCTTCTGTTTGTGATTATGACTTACTCAGTGTTCTTATATCATGTTTGCCATACTCACTATATATATTTTTTGTTTGCTATTTTCCCTATTCACTTTCTAGGTAGAGTATATATTTTTAGTTTTTTTTTTTGGATCTACTACTTTCACTGAAGGAATTTATTAACAATACATTCTATTGGAAACTGTTTTAAATCTGTGGATTATCTAGAATGCATAATAATTTCATAGTTAAATTGCAATTTTCTTGTTTTTTTATTTCATTTTGCTATATTTTGGTGATTTTATTTTATTATCCAGAACATAATTTTTATTTTCTAATTGTTATTTAATCTTCAGATGAGTGGTACACCTGGAATTTCAGCTTTTCCAGAGGCAAATGACATTTTCTCTTGGGTTGGCACCATAAATGGAGGAAAGGACACTGTTTATGAGGGTCTGACATATAAGCTTTCTATGAGTTTTCCAAAGGATTATCCCTTCAAGCCTCCTGTAGTGAAATTTGAGACACCTTGCTTCCATCCTAATGTTGACAAGCTTGGAAACATATGCTTGGACATTCTTAAGGTATGTTTTATTTGTTTATTGTCTTTTCCCTTACCTTCTAGTTTTTAGAAAGTTCCCTGAACTTTGAAGCCTAAATATTCTATGCTAAGTAATATGTCACCTTTTATACATTGATTTGTAATGAGAATTGATTACAGGAAAAATGGTCCTCAGCATATGATGTTCGTACTATCCTCCTATCTATTCAAAGCCTTTTGGGAGGTAAACATGAGCTTAATCTAGATGAACTTTGTAATTTTATATTCCTATGGTTTTGTTTTCCACACTCAATGAACTCTTTTATATTGTGCAGAACCAAATAATGAATCTCCTCTTAATACCTTTGCAGCCTCCATATGGAGTAATCAAGAAGGTAATGCTTGTGACTCTTATTAAAATAAATTGCAATTCCTAATTGTATGGCAGGATGATTGAATTAATTGGCTTTTAATAACAGTCTAGAAGTCTTAGTGTTAAGGAATTCACTAATTATGGTTGAAAATGTGTAGACTTCAAAAAAGCAGTGATGAAGCAGTACAAGGATGACCCTGGAGCAACTAGTCAATAGTTTCAATTCATGCAGTTTTCAAGATTCAAAGATTATTTTCCTTCGGTGAAGTCAAATCAAAATGTCTTGGATGGTGGTTTAAAATTTTTGTAGTGTATTGTAAAGAAGTAGTGGAGCATAAAAAATGTATTGTTTATTAAAATTGAATTTAGATAGAAAGTATACTTATTGTGGCTCTTAACCAATGCTGAATGTTTTTTGTAAATGTATATATATCTATTTTGTCCTATGGAATTTGCTTAGTTATAAACTAACCATCATATGAATTATGGTGGTTTCTTATATAAATGTATAGGATTAGTAAGGAATTATATGATGAATCTTGGTGCATGCATTTTTTCAACAAATGTTTATAGACTATTGGTAAACTTGAATTCATACTTGTAAGTCATAAACATATTGTCTCATGAATTCTACTGTAGTTTTGAGTGCCAGTAGATGTTTATAATAAATGTATATCATCTCCATTTCCCAATTTATTGAGTATTGGAAATTTGCTTTGTAGATGCTTATAATAAACTTATATCATTTCTATTATCTTAATTTATTGAGTCTTTGACTACATTGGAAATTTGCCTGTCTAGAAGTTAGTACATGGAAAATTATTTACACATGAAAGTGATTACATAAACCTTATTTGTTGGAGATGAAAAGTAATGTTTTTCTATGTTGTAAAATATTATTTAGATATAAAATTTTAGAGTTACTATCATTATTTTATAAATTTATTTTTCATTTAAAATACTTATTATAAAATTTAAAATTTAGTAATTTAAATAATGCAAATTATTTAATTTTCTCCATATTTATGTTATTTTATAGTTTTTTTGGAATAAAATTTCATCTTAGATAGCATGACAATAATAAAATAATGTAAATAGAATATAGTGGAATTACTTTAAGAAGTTAAAATTGATGAAGGTTCTTATTTCAACCTAAGGTGGATGAGGATGTGTTGCCTATATTGATTCTCAAGGAATATACTTAGTATATCCTTAGTCTTAATGTGTATCAAAGACTATAGTGTATTAAAGAGTTTATTAGGTTGCATTGACTTTTACTAAATTTAAAGAAAAAAATTTGTAAGTTTGTTAGGTTGCATTGGCTTTGAATAAATTTAAAAATTTAGATTTGTCAACCCCTCACCAATTTCCTAGGGATTTGATATTATTCAAATTGTAATAAGTGTTCCTCCATGATAATTTAGTCATTATTATTTATAATCACATTCTTTGTTGAAGAGTATATATGATAGAGGTGCTAAGTGAAACATCAACAATATTTATGTTCACACTACATATGACTTCATTAGAGACTCCTCAATGTCTTAATCATCATCACTCTTGAATCAAAGCAACTATAACATTCTAAATCAATAATCATAGACAAATCCTCATAGCAATATAAAATGCTTACCAACATAACACACCATCAATTCTTTATTCAATATTTGAATACCATAATCATATTTATTTAAACAAAGCCTATCATAACTATGGTACATATTTATCTTTTACTTATCAATCCCCCATATATCTCGTTCAGGATATCTTAAATTTATGAGAGATGTTAATGCATGAATTCACATGATCTTATCATGGGTACCTTTACTTCTCATGGTAAGCATACAATAAACCATACATACATGTACAATGAGGTGAAGATACAACTTCAAGGATTAATATAAACCAAGCAAGTCAAAGTAACTATACAATCTCTTTGGTGCAATTCATTTATCCAGCACATATGCAACTCTCATTTTACTGCTTAACTAAGTTGCATACAAATCAAAACAACAATGTCCATGTCCTTGCTGAAATCTTGACATTTTGTTTTATGGGAGCATATCAAAAGGAAATCATATACTCTACTCACAAGTCTATGTAGTTTATTATTCCTCATAGTGTTTGCATGAAACAAAATAACTTATGTACTAGTACCCATGCTTAGGTGTAGTTTGGTTTTACCTCATACTTCGTCATACCATTTAGACTTGAAATATCTTCTTAAAAAAATAAAAAATAAATAAGGCATGTTGAATCAAAATAGTATCATATGTAAGCTATGACATAATTACATATATAATAAGCACAACAGTTCAAACAATACTGTAGACATGATACATATATATATATAGAGAGAGAGACATATACACACTCTTTTAAGAATTTTATTTAATTATTTTGAAGAGAAACATAGTTTTTTATTTGACCTATATGGTATCTAACTAGAGTCAAATAGACCACAAATTCTATCTCACACATGGTAGTTTTCTCTTTAATTTTATCATAATTTGGTTGTGAGAATTTGTGATATCTTCACATATGAAAACACATCCATGCAACTCATTGTGTCCCCATAATGAGTCCTACATGCAAGTCACACTTGCCAATGTACGATCTAAAATAATCATATCCTTCTCATATATGCATTACTTGTTATGAGGAGTTAATATTGCAGTAGTATGTTCATCATGCCTTACCATGATTACCAATGGTTTAATTATAGTGTTATGTTATGCATAACTCAAAGCATCACTTTTCAATCATGATATAAGAGCCTTTAATCAATGCTTAAATTTTGAATTCTTGAAAATAAATAAACTTTTTAAGCTCCTCATAATTCCACTACAAATAACATACCCTTCCTATAATTCCAAACAAATAAAATATCCTCTAATTCTAATATCAACAATTGTTTTTGAGATATATTTGTGTGAATAAATTATTTTATGTTACATACAAAAAAGTATATCAATAATTGTTTTTGAGATAGATTTGTGTGAATAAATGCTTTGGCATCACATAAAAGAAAATATATCCTAATTTATTCAGAGCTTAAATACAATATTGATATTAGTTTTTTTCTTGACACTCTTTATATAATAGGAAAATGTTATTTGTTTCAATAATCAGAATCTTAGCACCTCTATCACCTTCACCATTATTATTAGTTTGACATATATGAAAATCTTTGGTTTTTGTATGGAAATTAACATTTCAAAAAAAAAATCCTTGTGTTCGTGCCATTATTTTCCTTATGCCATGTTTTGTTGCTACAATAGAATAAAGAAAATATATCATTAAACTTAAACAAGTTTGTTTGAAATTCCTCCCATTACTCAATCCACCTATTTTATAATGAACAATAGATTGTTATAGATTTCCATTGATTATTCTTAGACACAATGACATATTCCTATGTTACAATTAGCCATGTAAATTACTAACTAACATTGATCTAGTTACAATTAAAAGAAAAACATGTTAACATGATTAATATATTTAGAGTTATCCACCAATACAAAGCGATTAAACTTTTTGTAATTGATTTCAATTATTAATGGGATATGAGAAAACATTTAAAACCTCAAGGGTAAATTCTGGTCCTTTTATTGATCTCAAGCAAGGAGACAAATAGGATTGTGGGAGCTCTTGATTATACTCATGCTTTAAGTAATGAAGCTATATCCATAGATGGTTTTGGTTCATTCAAGTAAACCATATATAGAGAAGTGTTAGTCGATCATTCTTGTAGCATTAGCTATCCCTTTTTACTTTTCCATCTATTCATGTTAAGTAAGGAATTTGACAGTGTTTGAAATTATACAAATAATTTAGATAAATGATAATCAACTAACAATTTTTAATGCTTCTTGTAATGATTTAGTAAGTAGTGATCATAGGATTTCAATAAAGGTTACAAGTAACATGGAGAATGGTTGGATGACCCTTATTTGTCTCACATTAGATGATAATATATTCGATTGAAACATAATGATAACTTGATTAAGAGACATCATTTCCAAAAGAAAACACGAAAGGAGGCCAAATGCAGAACCCACAACATAGAGAACCATACAGAAAAAACAGAGGAAGTCCACAACCTAGTTACCATAGTAAACTTGCATGAAGTAAGCCAAAACATAAACAAAAAAAGCAGACCAATGTCGACTAGAGCAGGCTAATCAACAGGTGGTTCTTCCACAATTCGACACCAACCAAATTCAAGCTCATCTGCACCAAGAGCAACGAACTGATTAGAAGGTTTGGGATCTACTTGCAACATCTCTGTATCCTAAGTGTTGCAACCTGTGTCGACCTGAACATGCTGAGGCGCCATTCCAATTCCAAGATGAATCGCAGGAGGAGGACCAACGACTGCCCCCGAGCCTCCCATACGAGAATCTGAACCCTCCATCTCAGTTGTCTCATAGAATACCACAGATATGTGGGCGTTTATCCGAGGGTGGTGCAGAGAGCTGTTGAAAGAGAAAATGGCAGAGCCTGTCGAGGAGGGAGGAACACGGGATTGACTCAAGCGTGTGTGTTACTCACACACACACACCAAAGATCTCTCTCTCTCTCTCTCTCTCTCTCTCTCTCTCTCTCTCTCTCTCTCTCTAAAGACACACACCCCAAAGATATGATAACAATGATATCATGTAAAGTATGCTTTTAATTTCATGAAGTTGTTGGATCTCTTTTATAGAGTTCATAGGTAGTTGAATAAGCTAATTTTAATATATTAATATCAATTATTAATGAAAACTATTAAATTTAATCATATGGAATAGTCACTGATACAATATGACTTTATCACATTATTGAAGGCCTATACTCTAACATGCACTTTTACAACTACAATACTAACTATTAAAAATATTGATTGAAATTCAAACAGTAAAAGTAAACTTCTTAAGAAACTTCTCCATAATTTCAAGAAAATACAATTACTCCATTGGGATATCTCATCAACCTTCTAAAGATATAATTCTTGAGTTCCAATTTTTTAAATTCCCATGTTCCTGAATACCATTTTCCTAAACTCTCAATTTCTATATCTCTTGAATTATTGGATATTAATCTATATCAAGTTACATATACCTTGATTCCCTTACATGTTCAAATATTTGGCATTTCAAAATGCAAAAATGTACTCTATTTTACTGTCACATTTCTCATTCCTATAGTATTTTTGGGCCTTCTATATCATAAAAATATCACAAGATATAGAAATCCATAGAGAGCAGGGGGCCTACTTCCAGGGAAATCGATGCTCCTAGTAATAAAAAAGTGCTTATCTCTAGTCTAGTTTCTTGACTCTTATCCCTATGAATCATAAGAAATAAAACACAAATACAACTAAAATTCACCAACATATGGGTAATTCTCTAGGGGAGATCGTATAGTTACCTCCTGCTTGATTAAACTTGGTTTCCTATAATTTGGAGTGTCACCTAGACTTGAAAAGGTTGTGGGAAGGTCCTCTGGCATAAGAATTGGATTTTACTTAGAGACTTCCATTCCCCTTGAGCCATACCTATCATCCATATTCTTTTCCCTTATTGCTAGACCTTTGACTGAAATGGTGAGCCTTAACACCCCCTTTATGGAGGCAATAAACTTTCCTTCAAATATTGAGAGCTGCTTCTTTAGCTCTATAATTTCAGCCCTATCTAAAATAGTCGTCTGCATAACGATGGATTTCACAGTCTAATACATCTCCAATCACATAAAATATCCCATTTCCTTGGTTCATGAGTTTCCAAGGTCATATACCTTGCCTTTAGTATTCACCAAAGTTCATTCTATATCCATGTTATCCCATAATGGATGCACTACAATTTCAACCTCATCAATGTATGCTTTTCCATCCATAGGACGCCTTTATAGAAATTGATAGTGATCTCTTTCTATGTGTTTCTCTACTTGTGTACATGACATTTCCCAATCTCCTTCATAGGAACATAGCCTCTAGAGAGTGTGATCAAGTTTTCCCTTTTATTATTCTTGTGATGGTTTAGGACTATGAATATTAGGCCCTCTGCAATTGAATTATGTGCATATTTTTATTCCTTCACCTGAATAATCCATCTGCATAAGTATTTTCCCCTGTGGTCATGAAAATTAAGTTGGGTTAAGTAGATCTTGACTAACCCTCAAGATGAAAAATTCAAAACAACCTCCCACTAGTGGAAATACCAAATCATTCTTTGAGTTTGTAATGGTACCCACAACCCATTAAACCACTTTTATTCCTCCTTCATTAGATATGGTAATTCATTCACATAACTTTTCCTATGCATGAACCAAATCAAAGCCTCAATCCTATGGGAGGTCATGTTGACAAGCACCAGGCAAAGGATTGGTAACCCATCTATCTAGCATCATATCAACCAAGCCTACCTCATCCTCAAAGAGTATTGAATGCCATATGGTTAACCAATTCTCCATTTTGTCTTCCAAAGTGAAGACAAGAATGATGTCCCTATCTCTCTCTCCCAACTAGGGAGGATATATCAACCAAGCCAAGCTTGGCTCTCAAGTACACAAGCTTCTTGTTAGGAAGATATTTCGTCAATATTTCATTTACCTATTCATTAGTGGAGATATACTATAGCTACAACAGACCATTTTTTACTAGCTCCCGAATTTAGTGATAATCATTGTTTATATGCTTTGTCTTTCCATGAAATTTTGGGTCCTTAGATATTCGTATATAAATGGTGTTGTCATAATGTATCACTGTAGGTTTCATTAGTCCTTTGAATATGTTGGATAGTATCTTCCTTAACCTAAGCATTTCTTTGATTACTTCATAGGTTGCAACATACTCAACCTCAACACTACTCAAAGAAATTGTGTCTTACTTTCTTCTCATCCATGAGATCATTTAGTATCCCAAACTAAAACATCCCTTTGCAGTGCTTATTCCATCCTGCTCATTGTATCGCGAGTTGGAATATGTATATCTAAGCAAGTGGACACCATTCCTCTTATCATATGTATATGTTTTGATTCAATCCAAGGATAATGATTTGGCCCCACTTGGAATTGAATAAGAATGTTTATTGAAAAGCTATGTTTGGTTGAGTGTTGACCAAGTACACGAGTGAGCTAATCAGTTGTCTATACTTTAAAGGATCCACCGAGCTCGATTCAACACTCCTTAACCTCTTTAAGTTTGTTATCATTAGAGTGGTCATTGATTTGTAGTCCATCATGTCAAACCACTTCAACATATTTATCACATATTTTCCTTAACCCAAATAATATTCATTAGGCCATTGCCAAACTTCTAGTCCCAAATAGCAATGCATCAACCCTAGATCCTTCATGTCAAATTCCACATTTAGTTGCTTCTTACATTGTTCGATTCAGACTTCTACACCTATCAAGAGAATATCATATACATACAAAAGAATGATTTCATGATCTCCATAAACAACCTTGATATAAATGTTTGAATTAACAAAAGAATTTGTGAAGCCTATGATTGCATTTTTCAACAAAAAATCGGTCCCATCCACTCTACTTCCATACTAAGTCCATAGAATAATGCAACTTTATATATAAATCTTATGGTATATATCTTATTCAAAACTCTTCCAATGAATTGCATTTCTCCAATTGCAAAATAGAACAATATATAACAAGAATCCATTTTTTTCCAAACCCTACAATACTATGTTCAGAAAAATTCATAGAAAAAGGTGAAGGCTAAAGCTAATATTGGAATAAAACCATGTACTAATGCAAGCAATGGTAATTTAAATATTTTTTGTTCTTCCTTTAAACTGCTGTGACTATGACTAACTTCGATATTACCTTTCGTAAACAACCCTTCCTTTGATATTCCACTAGATTATTTGATATGTGACTACATTTACAACATAGAAAATAGTGGCAAATCTACAAATCCTCACTCCACGACACCTATGATCTTGTATTCTCCACTTCATATAAAATCCCCTAGTGTTTCATTGATTAATTTCCCATGCTCTATGGATTTGAAGCCTCACACTAACAAGCACATTGTTTATTTTCAGCTAGGTTTTGTAGAGATAATGAACATATGCCTAAATGATAACTTATAGAAACACAACTTATAGTAATGATCTAAGAGTCAACCCTTAATCTTTTTTACTTCTAAATAAAACATATCATAATCTCACAAATTTATTTCAAGCTGATATTTCTATAATATATTTGCAAACATCTCCGAATATTTACACTTCAATCTCTAGATTGGATTTTAGCCAAATGGGAAACTCTAAAAATCTCATGAATGACTAAATTTTGGCTTCCAAGATAGAAATGACTCCATACTTTTTTCTCTTATCCTTTCCCTTATTTCTCATTTTACATTTCTAGAAACATAGTTGTCTGTTACCCTAGAATGACATTAAGTGCTCAATTTCTGAAATGAAATGATCTCATTCTAAAAAATGGTGGAAACTTTTAGAGGAGAAAATCTCCTTCAATATTTGAATTGAGATTTTCATCTTTGTTAAAAGAACATTGCTTGTGTTTGTTAGTCAACCACATTCATATTAGATATTTGTAATTTTCTCAGGGGCCGACTATTCCATGTTAGTATGTTTTGAGCACACATTTCTTGAGCTATAATTGATGATGCAAGTTTATCTATGCTAATAGATTTGTAACCATCCATATTGAAGATTGACATATAAGTAAGTATCGATAATTGTCATATTCGTTACAATTTTTTTCTATATACGATGACCATTTAACTCAAATTTTGTGTCCTCTCTCATTTTAACTAAGAAATATTATCAGTGGATTAAGGGCAGTTAAGGATTGTTTTGGTGAGTTTTAGGGACCAAATTTCAAATATGGTCTCTCTACCATTGCGAGGCCTCCAATGATGGGCTTAGAATTTTGGATCTCAATAACCAAATTTATATTGGATAAAATACATAAAAATATATATCCTTGAAGAAAATGTTGAATTTTATAGCTATGGTTAGTATTCATAATCATTATTATCATTTATGTACTCATATAAATATATTTCTATGTAAATCATGTTCTTCATACTGTAAAGAAATTTATATTATTTATGAATTTGTCGAAAGAAAAATTAGAAGGTGTGTTGTTCATGACCTTCTCAAAAGGAAAATTTGAATTTTAAAATTTGATTTATGGATCCACAAGAAGACCAAGTCAGCCCTCCTCCTTGTCAATTTGACTCAGTTGTAAAGAGGAACCTATTCGACCACTAAAGTGACTATAAATATAAGGTCACTTGATCTCCCTCATGGTGTAATTCACATCTCACCATATCAAGCACGTTCTTCTGCCTTAAAATGAAGAATTCAAGAAGATGAAGGCTGAACATAGAAGAATATGTTTCCACTCCCATGTGTGACAAAACTTGGGATGAATTTTCTATGATGAATTTCTACGGAGAAGTCAAAAAATTAAATGGAAGAAAGAGACTTCAACTAAGCCTTTGAAAAAGCTTTCCATCTATTGTTTTGGATGGTCTACCTCGCCTCTTGGTGGACTATTGGTCAATTTATCTTGATGATTAGTTTTTCTATGACTCTTATGTCTCTTGTTTTGACTTGATTCTATAAGGAAAGGTTTTTGGGTTCCCCCCATTTGGGTTTTCCTATGGTAAACTCTTATTTGGTTGTCTCTTTATGATCCTTGTCGAATTTTTGATTTGTTGTTGAGATCCTCTGCGTAATTGATTTATGATAGAAAATATCACAAGAGAAAGATTAATAAATATCATAAGAAGTAATTATCACCTTAGAGAATGCCCTAGATTTTAAACAAAAAACACATTTAATTTATCATTTTCATTTACCATTTCCATGAATGTTTTTTTCTTTCTTCGACACCATAAAATAATGAATTAAGCATATTAGAGGCACAATTGAAATAACAACATAAGCTTAGTTCAAATCATGAGAATAAACTTAGAAAATACCTTCAACATTGAACCATGTTGAGATGTGAAACTAAAATATGAAGGTGTACTCCTCGTGAAATTCTCTTGACCCACCTAAGTAAATTTTCTACCAAGCCAAATTAGGAACATCTTATTTGAATTCTTAGCTCTAGGGAATCTCTGTAAGTTCCCTAGCCTTTTGTGTCCAAACCCCAAAACCGCATCTTGTAGTGTGTGTCAACCACCCAGTGTTTGACACCTTCCTCAATCTCCACAAATTGTAACAACTCCTTAGCACAAAAACTCTTACAAGAACCCAAATCCTTTCCCTCTCCCCCTAACTCCGAAATCCAAAATCCAAAGTTGAAATCCCTCCACCATTCTCCACCTCCTTTTCATCTATCCTTTACCAATCTCTAAAATATTCTCCCCCATTAACGGCTTACCTACCAAGTTATAAAAACCTCCCCAACTGAAATATTTGTCACCTTAAAGGTCCACTTAAAGCTATTAATGTTAAGGTATGGGGTGCCTTCCTTATAGGATAAGACAAGACAACAACTCCTAAATAATAATAATTAATACACATTAAAATAGCCAAGAAATCTCAATGATCTAGTCGAAATCAATAAGTTATTTGAGGGCCCAATTTAATTTTATATTAAAATATTCATAAGCTTACACTTAAAAGTATAAAGCATTAATTCATCATTAATCAATCTTAAAGACTATTAATAAAACTACATTGATTAATGACTAATAAAGCTTAAAGAATAAATATTAATTTAATATAAGCTCTATTTACGATTAAGTTTGAACCATATACCATAGAAATAATAGCGTATTTATGCAATGTGTGGGTATGTAGCTAGTATGGACATACGTCATAAATATACTATTAACACTAATAAGAAATTAACATAGCAATCAATCTTTCGAAAGGTAGGCTAATATCTAAGCATAACATATAAGATCAAGGAGTGGGCATTACAATTACTTTCATCATCATCCTCCCCATCATTGTCATCATTATTTTCATCATTCTCATCGTCATCATCACGTCCACCATCATCATAAGCTCCTTTGTCATCATCATCATCATTGTCATCATTCCTCCTCCTCATCAGCATTATCATCGTTGTCATCATCCTCCCCCTCCTCATCATTATTTTCATTGCCATCATCATCATCATCAGTAGAAACATCATCATTTTCATCACTGTTGTCATTGTCATAATTGTCTCCACCACAACACCACCATTGTTTTTGTTTCCACCACCTCCTCCTCTCCCTCCTCCTCCTCCTCATCATTGCCACAACTATCATCATCATTTTCATTGGCATTGTCATCATCATAGTTGTCATTTTCCTCACTTTCGTTACCATCTTTACAACCACCCATCATCACCATCATCATGGTTATTGTTGCCTCGAGTGCTACCCCTACCACCTATGCCACTGCTATATGCTATCGTCACCCTTGAATATTAAATTTGAAACATCAATATCACTAAATAAAAAACATAATATAGATTTTCAAATCATCATCTTAGTTCATTTTGAAAAATCAATCACTTAATTAAAAAAAACTTTCATAAAATAAAAAAATGTTCATTAATTTATTTTATTAGCATTTTTCCTAATAATATTTTCCAACAATATAATGGTTTTTTATAGGTACAATTTAACTATTGAATATTTTGATTTTGATAACAATGATAGAATTTTTAATGACATTTAATTTTTTTTATTTAAAATGTATTTTTAAATGCGTAAATAAATTGATTAAATGCCCTTAAAACATTTATAATATACATATCATATTACTCAAACTAATAATTCCAATTATATAAATTACACAACTCAAATTTACTCAAAAATCTAGAAAAATTACCTAAACCTTAAAAAATAAATTAAATTAATCATTATATATGGTTTATATTGGATTCATATATTACTCAAAAATCTTGAAAAATTATAAACAAAATTTGCTCAAAAATCTTGAAAATTTACCTAAACTTCAAAAAATAAATTAATTAATCCTTATATATATGGTTTGTATTGGATTCATATATTAATTTGGATTAATATTGATTTGCCACCTTCATCACCATGACTTCAATCAAATGCACCGAAACCTTTGTAATAAATTTTTAACCCACTACATTTAACTTCGCCATCACCAACACTACACATTTCAATTTGTACTTGGTCCACTTATTATGCCTAAACCCATAATAACAATACAGTGACCTTAATGGAGCCAATAATGGTTGGTATCATGAGAGGTCCATTATCGCTAAGTTATCCAAACCGTTGAATCCAAACCGTTGAATCATAACCGTTGAATTCAAACGCCCATATTGCGGCCTTCAAACTTCATATTCTCCACATTTATTCGATCTCTCGATCGCTGCGCAGTTCAGTTTTGTTAGTGCTCGATTGGAGTTTAATGTCCAAAGCTACGGATATCCAAAAAAGGTTGGGATTTTTTTTGTTTTCTAGAAATTTACAAAGCTTTACTTGTTGCACCAAGTTAATGCAATTTAGAATTTTTTGGTTTAACCTATTTTGTACGCTAAAAACTTTCATGCTCTGTACGTCTACATGCTCTGTACCTGTACAGGTTGCAGTCTGAGCTTATGCAACTAATGGTACTTTTCCTACTCTTTTTACATATCCTTCTGTCTGAGATTATGACTTACTCAGTGTTATTATATCATGTTTGCCATATTCACTATTCTTATATTATGTTTTAACATAGTGTATATATTTTTTTGTTTGCTGTTTGCCCTATTCACTTTTTATGTAGAGAATATATTTTTTATTTTTCTTGGATCTACTAATTTCACAGAAGGAATGTATTAACAATATATTCTATTCAAAACTGTTTTAAGTTTATGGATTATATAGAATGCATAATAATCTCATAATTAAATTTCAATTTTCTTGTTTTTCTATTCCATTTTGCTATATTTTAGTGATTTTATTTTATTACCCAGAACATAACTTTTATTTTCTAATTCTTATTCAATCTTCAGATGAGTGGTACACTTGGAATTTCAGCTTTTCCAGAGGCAGATGACATTTTCTCTTGGGTTGGCACCATAAATGGAGGAAAAGACACTCTTTATGAGGGTCTGAGATATAAGGTTTCTTTGAGTTTTCCAAAGGATTATCCCTTCAAGCCTCCTGTAGTGAAATTTGAGACACCTTGCTTCCATCCTAATGTTGACAAGCTTGGAAACATATGCTTGGACATTCTTAAGGTATGTTTTATTTGTTTATTGTCTTTTCCCTTACCTTCTAAGTTTTAGAAAGTTCCCTACAACTTTGAAGCCTAATTATGCTATGATAAGTAATATGTCACATTTTATACATTAATTTAAGTAATATGTCACTTTTTATACATTAATTTGTAATGAGAATTGGTTATAGGAAAAATGGTCCTCAGCATATGATGATGTTAGTACTATCCTCCTACATGATGTTAGTACTATCCTCCTACCTATTCAAAGCCTTTTGAGAGGTAAACATGAGCTTAATCTGGATCAACTAAGTAATTTTATATTCCTCTAGTTTTGTTTTCCACACTCAATCAACTCTTTTATATTGTGCAGAACCAAATAATAAATCTTCACTTAATACCTTTGCAGCCTCCATATGGAACAATCAAGAAGGTAATCCTTGTGACTCTTATTAAAATAAATTACAATTCCTAATTATATGGCACGATGATTGAATTAATTTGGCTTTTAATAATAGTCTAGAAGTCTTAGTGTTAAGACATTGACTAATTATGGTTGACAATGTGTAGACTTCAAAAAAAGCAGCAATGAAACAGTACAAGGATGACTGTGGAGCAACTAGTCAATATTTTTAGTTCATGTAGTTTACAAGATTCAAAGATTATTTTCCTTCCCTTAAATCAAAACAAAATATCTTAGAGGGTGGTTTAAAATTTCAGTAGTGTATTGTAATAGAAGTAATGGTGTTTACATAATTGTATTATTTTTATTGTAAAATATTGTTTACTAAAATTGAATTTAGGTAGAAAGTATACTTATTGTTGCTCTTAACCAATGGGGAATGTTTCTTGTAAATGTATATATATCCATTTTGTCCTATGGAATTTGCTTAGTTATAAACTAACCATGATATGAATTATGGTGGTTTTTTATATAAATGCATAAGATTAGTTAGGAATTATATGATGAATGGTGGTGCATTTTTTTGGACAAATGTTTATAGACTATTGGTAAACTTGTATTCATACTTGTAATTCATGAACATATTGTCTCATGATTTATGTGGTTGTTTTGAGTGCTGGTAGATGTTTATAATAAATGTATATCATTTCCATTTCTGAGTCTTTGAGGAGAATGGAAATTTGCCTGGTAGATGTTTATAATAAATATATATCATTTCCATTTTCTTAATTTATTGAGTCTTTGACTACATTGGAAATTTGCTTGTCTAGAAGTTACTACATGGAAAATTATTTTACACATAAAAGTGATTACATAAACCTTCTTTATTGGAGATGAAAGGTAATGTTTTTCTATGTTATAAAATATTATTTAGATATAAAATTTTATAGTTACTATCAATATTTTACAAATTTATTTTTCATTTAAAATTATTATTATAAAATTTTAATTTAGAATTATTTAAATAAATGCAAAAATATTTGATTTTCTCCAATATTTATGTTATTTATATTTTTTTGGAATAAAATTCGATCTTAGATAGCATGACTAATAAAATAATGTAAATAGAATATGGTGGAATTAATTATTTTAAAAAGTTATAATTGCTTAAGGCTTCTTATTTCAATCTAAGGTGGATACTATTGATTCTCAAGGAATATACTCACTATATGGTTAGCCTTAATGTGTATCAACTACTATAGTGTATTAAAGAGTTTGTTAGGTTGCATTGACTTTTACTAAATTTAAAAAATTATATTTGTAAGTTTGTTAGATTGCATTGACTTTTAATAAATTTTAAAAATTAGATTCTCCTCAACCCCACCAATTTCCTAGGGATTTGATATTATTCAAATTGTAATAAGTTCCTCAATTTATAACATTAAATTTATAAGGAAATTTTATTTAGCAAAATGGTCCATTATTTTTAATAAATTTAAAATATTATATTCATGTGATGTGGCCCCAACCTAATGTTGACAATATTGGAAACATATTCTTGGACATTATTAAGGTATGTTTTGTTTGTTTCTTATCTTTTCCCTTACCTTCTAGTTTTCTTTTCCTTTACCTTCTAGTTTTAAGACAGCTACCTACAACTTGCAAGCCTAAGTATGGTATGCTAGGTAATTTGCTACTTTGTATATTTTGATTTGTAATGAGAATTGATTAGAGGAAAAATGGTCCTCTGCATATGATGTGTTCTTACTATCCTCCCCTCTTGCCTATTCAAAGAAACATATGCTTGGACATTCTTAAGGTATGTTTTGTTTGCTTCTTACCTTTTCCCTTAAGTTCTAGTACCTTCAACTCTCAAGACTAAGTATGGCATGCCACTTATGGTATACTAGGTAATCTGTTACTTTTTATAAGTTGATCTGTAATGAGAATTGATTACTAGAAAAATGGTCCTCTACATATGTTGTGTTTGTACTATTCTCCTGTCTATTCAAAGCCTTTTGGGAGGTAAACAAGAGCTTAATCTGGATCAAATTTGTAATTCTATATTCCTCTCCTTTTATTTTCTAAACTCAACCAACTATTTACCAAATAATGAATCTCCTCTTCATACCTTTGTAGCATTGACATGGAGCAATCAACAAGATAATGCTTTTGATGCTCTTATTAAAATAAATTATAATTCCTAATTGTATGGCAGGATGATTGAATTATTTTTGACAATGTAGACTTCAAAAAGGGTAGTGACTACATACCATTGACAATGTGTAGGCTTTAAGAAGGCATTGATGAAACTTTACAATGATGACGGCTGAGCAACTGGTAAATAATTTCAATTCATGCAGTTTTTAAGATATTCTTTGCCTTGGGTGAAATCAAATCAAATTCTCTTGGATGGTAGTTTAAGAATTTTGTAATGTATTTTAACTAATTAAGAGAAGTAGTGGAGTTTAGATAGTTATATTATTTTTATTGTAAATATAGTGTTTATTAAAATGGAATTTAGGTAGAAAGTATACTTTTATTACTCCTAACCATTGGTGAAAGTTTCTTGTAAATGTATATATATCCATTTTATGCTAGCATGTTGACTGATTGGCCATTGTTAGCCATGAACATACCATCATATAAATGATGGTGGTTATTTTATATAAATTTATGGTGGTAGTTATTTTATATAAATTTATGATGGAGGTTATTTTATATAAATTTATAGGATTAGTTAGGAACTATATGATGATTAATGTGGTTGTTTTATATAAATATATAGAGGAATAGTTAGGACAACCTGGCCAATAATAATGCATATTCGTTTTTTGGACTAATGTTTACACGCAAACTTGTATTCATACTTGTAAGTCATGAACATATTATCTTGTATTCATACTTGTAAATCATGAACATATTATGGCTATTTTGAATGCTGGTAGATGTTTATAATAAATGTATAAGATTTCCATTTTCCTTATTAATGTGGTT
>APFE030126964.1:22120-94572 GCA_000404065.3 Pinus taeda | reverse complement strand
ATGAATATTTTAGAATATCACAACTTTGAGGTGGAAATATTTGTGTATAGAGATTTTAATATATCCATAGGATATGGTTTTCATTTTAAAGATTTATTTTATAAATAACTAACTAAAAGAAATATTAAAAGATTTTATTAGCAAGATTTTTGATTCTTTGTGTTGAACTAACCTTTTTACTTTGATTTAAGAAACGGTAGTGGCTTTAGTAAAGTGTAAAGATATTTAAAATTTTACTTAATTTGGAATTTTAATGTGGTAAAAAAAATGGTTGAAGGTAAATTTATGATCCATTCAAATTCAAGGTATATGATAAAAGAACTATTAAACACATGAGATAATTTTTTTTATCTAAATGCATGAGATAATTGTATTGTAGTTTTTTTATCTATATGATTATTTTTCATTTTTGTTTACAACATTAATTTTTTCTATTTTCATTATTATTATTTATTGGAGAGATGCACATAAACAATATTTAGATTTCTAATGACGCTAGCTAAATTTAACTTTGCACAGTGACATTCTTACACATCAAGGTCATATTGCGCTATAGAATATGCCTCTAGACTAATAAAAAATTGATTGACTTTTTCGTTTTAAAAATTAAAAGAAAAGGGAAAAAGTCAGTGTACTATTAACCAGCAAAATGATGGCATGCAATTATGACCGTGTTTCCCGCGAAACAAAAATTCAAAGATAAGTAGATGTAAGTTGCTTTAGGTATTGAGTATAGGCCTGGAATTTCAAATTCTTTTTTCCTATCAAATTATGACCGTGTTTCCCGCGAAACAAAAATTCAAAGATAAGTAGATGTAAGTTGCTTTAGGTATTGAGTATAGGCCTGGAATTTCAAATTCTTTTTTCCTATCAAATTAAAATTTGACGACGTTTTTGTATTTTTTTTACGCTTCGTTTTACGTTTTAACTAAATATGTAAGTGTCACGGAAAACTCTATTTTAAAAATTTTTGTAAATTTATTCCATAGCACACAATAAGTCATCAAATGGAGGCTGATAATGACTGTTGTTTATAATGATTCTTGTTAGATTGAAATTGCACATTTGCAGTCTATCAGATTTATAGCTCAGATTTATGGTGGGACCATTTAAACAATAAAATCTCTGCAAAAAACTTACAATCCAAGGACTATAAATAAATTATCTAGTGAGATTATAAATAAATCTTGGACTATAAATAAATCATCTAGAGAAAATACAAAAAGTTATGCAATAATAAACAATGATTATAATTCATTAAAAGTCAAACTTTCTGGAGAAACTACAAGTTTTTTTATCAATAGGAATATCTCAATACATAGATCCTCCATTAAACATAAACTAGAAGAATTTTCAAAGCTCAAGAATCCTTCTTGACTTTGTATCTATCCATATCTCATATACTGCATGCCAATCAACATTAGATGATTCAGGTCCATTCAAAGATACTCTCATTAGAGCATCTAGTGTATCTAACCCAAGCCTCGATTTTCTAATGTCCTTGATGATGTTTTGCTTAGAAAATCCCCTTTCACAATCCACTGTACTTGTAGGAATAGTGAGGATAGCTTGCCATAATTTCACCGTATTAGGATAGGTTTTGTGCCACTGTTTTGTGTTACGAAAGACTTTCCATGCTTCTTTCATAGAAAACCCCTCACAAGCCAGATTTAATGAATCAACAAAAGGGTGCAACTCTCTTTTACAAGCTTTAACATCAAATAAAGCTACAAATCCAACATTACTTGATACGGTATGTTGCAAATGTTGAAAAAGCTTTAAAAACAAACGCTCTAAATTTTTCTCACGACTACGACGCTCTTTTGAATAATAACAAGGGCTGAACAATTTCGCTGCATTAAAAAGATGAAGGTTTGGAAATCTTTCATTCAAAGAGTCTAAGAGAGTCTCTATATAACCTTCAGTGAGTTGCTGACAACTCTCTTGTGTACCTTCAATACAAGGTTTCATAGATTGTTTCCTTGCTTCATTGGATTCAATATCCATGGCTGAGATAGAGATGTATTGTAACTTATGTCTATCTACAACCCTTCATCTTTAATATCAATGTATCCATTTTGAGAATCATTTAAAAACTTTGAAAGATAAGTTGTGCCTTCTGCAAATGTCTCTTTTGTCAAAAACCATCTAGATAATTTGCTTATAGTTACGTCAAGAGCCAACCCAATAGTTGTAATGTCTACATTTTCTTCTTGAAAAGTCACATTCAACTTGTTCAATTCCCCTAGCACATCAACAAGCATATGTAAACAAAACTGGACAGAATATATTCTCGTCTTATCATACCAAGATGAAGTTTGTTTTTCATTTTTCCACAAAGTTAAAATTGCTGGCATAAGCTTCACAAGCCTTATAATAACTTTCCCCCTGGATAACCATCTCACTGAATGTATCTGTAGAACATCAAGAACATCAATTTGCATGACTCTAAGCAAGTCATTAAGTTCGCTATTTCTCTTGGGAGAGTTTTGAACCCATGAATACACTTTGTTTGCAATTTTTTCAACAAATAATAACTCAGGGAATTTCTTAGAAGCATTTGCTGCTGCTAAAGACTCATGATGAGCCACATAATGAACTGTAATAAGGTTTGGATTGTTCTTTTTCAAAAATGAAACAACGCCATTTTCATGTCCAATCATTGCTGAAGCTCCATCTGTAGAAACAACTATCAAATCTTTATATTGAAGGCCTCTAACATCTATTAATTGATTGACACTATCATATATTGTTTTTCCTTTTCCATCTACTACATCTTTGAGCTTCATAAACTGCGAGATAGGTGGCCCGAGACCCTTTGAGTCTAAATATGTTGCATAAATAACAAGGTGTTGCTCTAAGGTTCGATCAGTGCTTTCATCAACCATCAGTGAGAAGAAAGGACTTTCCAACATATTTTTTATCTGAATCTGTTCAAGATGTTTTGATATGCAATATATAAAATCATTTGCAGACTTACGATTAGTGTATGAAGAGTACTCTTGAGACTTTGGCATATTTGGAGTTTTTGCATCCATTAGAAATTTGCAAAGCTTCTCATACTTTGATAGAGATAAATCTTCTTGACAAGTGAAATATGATATTTTCATTGTAGAAAGCACTCTTTCCTTATTGGCATCTCTCATCTGTCTAATATGATTTGGAATTGGTTTCATATTTCCCTCTAATGCATTAATCCATCTTTCCTTAGCATCTTTATGCGCCCGTGATTTTTCATGAGTAACAAGAGCATCATGTTGTAATTTGGTGCAACCATTCCCTAAACCCCATGGTCCATTCATCCTATACTTCTCACAATAGTTACACTTCATAGTTATTTTATCATCAAACCTCACATAATTCAACCAAACAAACTTATTTAACCATTCCATGCGAAATTATATTTTTGTTTGCACTTTCGTTTTTGAATTATCACCAACCTCTTCTTCAACTTCATTTGTTTCTTCATCTACATCATGTTCAGAAGAACTTCCAAAAATTTCATGTAATTTTTGTTCCACATGAGCATTATGGGTTTCTTCAAGTGTTTCTAAATTCTGTTGAGTCTTAGAAGTTTTCCCTTTTGTCCATCCATACATTTCCCCAATTGTAACTTGTATCTTTCTCTTTTGAGACATTTGTAGGTTTGTGACCCCCTGTATAAAATATATATATAAACTAAAATTCATTAAATAAAAAATGAATATAACAATGGACAACAATGTAGAATAAATAAGCAGAACATAAATATATTTGAAAATGAACTTCAACCTGCTAAAATTTGCATCCCAAATATGCAACACACCAAACAGAGACTCACACTATCAATTTATATATTAAACAACATAAAATTTATATATTAAATAGAATAAAATTTATATATTAAACCGTATAAAGTTTAAACAGTAATTTAGAAAGATTCAGAAAGATCTTAGGGGGTAATATGTGGCAAAGGACCCCAAAGGGAGTAGTTTTTTTTGCTGGTGGTAATATTATATATTGGAGTGAATTTACAAAAATACTTAGAATTTTTTTTCAAAATCTTAGCAAAATTTCCATAAAAAAAAACAAACAGTAAGTTAAACTAGCTCTCTAAATTCTACCTAAAAATTTATACTAACAGTGACCTAACTATGACTTATCACACAAGTACGAAAACTCTTGATTGAAAAAACAAAAGTGAGAAGCCTAAGAATTACAATTACGCCATGACGACATTCATTGCTACAGTCTCAAGCTCGAGCGTTCTAACTTATCGAGTTTGGTCAATGTATTACTTTTGTACGTCAGCCATTATTGAATTTGAGCTACATGTTTTGGTATTCGGGATAAAACCATAAGTGACAGAGAGGGGTCACAGCGAAGTTTGAAGTTTAGCTGAGCACATGCGAGCAGCCCTGTACAAGGGACAATCAACTCTTCCCATCTTTGCTGAGGGCACTGTAAGCAAAGTTCAGTCTTTTACCCTGTTTTTTTTCGTGAGTTCCACACTCATGTCTCTCAGCAAATTCTCAGAAGTATGGTCAAAACTCTAAATAAAAAGCTGGACCTTTAACTTCCGACAAAGTTCCTGTTAAATATGAGAACAATTTTTTTATGTCAGAGGTCACTCTGAATTTCCTCTGTTTCGCACAAATGCAAGCAATCCCCATTAAAATTTATAATGTTGCTGCTGTTGGTGGGAATTTTATTGGTTATATTCATTATCCCCATCTGTGGATCAGAGATGGACACAGCCACATCTATTTAATTTTATTAAATCAAACTGTTTTTATCTGCAAATATTAGTTCAGGGTGTCATCTCAAAACGATTATTTTTCAGAAGATAGTGTAAGTTTGAGAATCATACAACACTGGCTTGAGTGGTAGAGTAGTGACAATATTTGTAGGTCACACACCAAAAATTGGAGCAGAACACTGGTATCCCACTTACTAGTGTGGAAGCAAGTTCTCAGCCATGTGAGTTCCACTTAAAATTTTACAGGGAAATGGTAAGGACTCCGTTACCCACCATTCGAAATGCTTAAATGCATAGAGTTAAACGGAGGTTTGATTCCAAAAAGTATTGTAAATTTACATGGAAAAATTGTTTGGGAAATTGTAAAATTGTAAACTTGCATGGAAAGATTGTTTGGGAAATTGTAAAATTATAGAAAATTTTGACACGAAACTAATAGAAATTGCAATATTAACCCACCAGGCAGTTGAGTTATGAAAAAATCAAACAATAGTATGTCGAAAGTAGCAAATTATTTTATAGGAGAAAAGTATTGGAATATAAATTTGATTGTATTTTAAGTATTGGAATGTTACCTGTGAAACTGGAAGTGGATCCAAATTTTCTCATAGATTCTACTCAGACACGGTCAATCCGCAAGAGAGGAGCACCACTGCACTAGAGCCGAATGTGTAGAAATCGCCGAATGTGAAGACACCTTTTCTGCGACGCTGCGATTCACCAGTCTATAGATTATTTTTCGGTTTGTAGTTGTGGACCCTCCTAAGACATAGTGATGACGTAGGTATATGAAAAGTAGAGTGTTTTATGCCTTACCAATTAAAAATAAAATATGTAGCAAGTGTATAACATGCAAACAAGAATAATGCAGGGCAGGAAAGTAGAGATATAACAGTACACGACAGATGTTATTGGACTAATACACAACAACAAAGTGAATATAACAGTTGACAACATTGTAGAATAAATAAGCATAACGTAAATATACCTGAAAATCAATTTCAGCCTACTAAAATTTGCATTGCAAATATGCAACACACCAAACAGAGACTCCAGCACTAAGTATAAACAAAAGCAATAACTACACTAAAGCTAGTAAAAACTTTCAGGACCTTATCTAACTGAGAATGGTCGTTGGGGTCAATCTTATAAGACCAGGTTTCCAGAACCAACGGTTCCAAGAGGTTACTGTCATTAACACTGGACAAGTATAAGATACCAATGAACATAAAATTCCCCCAAAAAATAAACGTCAAGCGCTGCAAAAGCCATCCAACTGACACTCACAGTGTGGGGGTGAATGTATTCGTGAGAACATGGGCTGTAATTTAACAGCATTTGCAACGAAGAGACACAAGTTCAAATCCCAGTAAGCAGTTACGATGAAAACCACAATCAAAATCAAGTAGCAAATGAACCTAGGAGATTCCAGCTTAGGATTGTGCAGTCGTCAAAGTTGCAAGAACTAATTGACCTATTGTAGCTGGCTTGGTAATTCCTAGCCATGATTTTGGAACCCAAGTAAAGGGGCATTCCAACTCTTCTGTAGTCCCACTTGCCATATCAGCCTAGCTACTTCATGTCAGTTAAACCCTCGAGTGGACAATAAGCCCAACAACTATCAGTAAAAATCCCGACCGGTCAACAAAAGAAAAGTTTTTTGTAGGCTAACGATAAAAAATTCAACTTAGCCATTAGTTCTAAATCCCAAACTTGCTATTGAACTAGACCCCAACAAAAACACCCAAACTGATTTTTTTTTTGAAAAAGGCAAACTTAAGGCTTCATGTACAATGCATCACAATATAAACATGCATAAAACGCTAATTGGCTATAATGCTTGCGTTTTTACAGTAACACGCTCATAAAAAGAACCAGTAAAGATAGTTTCTGCGAGCTTCTGCGTGTTTAGACTGGATAACCCACTCGGAAACTATTGCAAAATTGAAAATAGGGCAACTCTTCAAAGTCGCGGAAAGAACACGGCGCCGACCGAGAGGTGACCGTGAGTGAGTCACTATACATGAATTTTGTAAATTTGCAATGAACATGTAAGACATAGATTGCAATTTACAAATTGCAAGTCTCGTCGGATTAAATTTGAGCGGCCGATTGTAGCTGGATAGTTAATGTTAAGTACTAGGTAATAGGTAGTGGGACAATGAAGCGTTTAAGTTTAAACTGCTTACCGCACAATGCCGATCCCAGCGAAATAAATAAAGTATTATAAATTTCTACGTTTCACTTGTTGAAATAAACATCGTTTTGACTGTTTGCAAGAGTATATCACACGTCGGATTTGACGTGGAAATCTTTTCAAACTCCTGTCAAATACATCCTTCAACCAATACGTCCTGTGGGACGTCAAATTCCAGGACTGATTGAGTATCTGGGATTTCCCGTGACGGCGCCAGTGTGGGCTGGCAACTGCGAGCACGGATATCAAAGGTATTTTCTCATTTTTAGCCTGCAGCGTACGGGCGATCTTTTCTTGCGACTGACACGTGGCTCCTTTTAAATGGTTAGATTGGGTTTTCTGCTTCTCCGCAGGGCTGGGACACTGGGCGACCCCAGAATCCGGACGTAAAATGATTATAACAATTGGTTGAGTTTCACGTGAGTTACACAAAAGTAAAACTTGCAGAAGCGATGACAGGGACTGTGGGTGGTTAAAATACGTGAATGTGGAGCATCCGTTAGGAAATATACATGTGAAATTTTAACAGTTGGATTTTGAAATTTTGAGGAAAATGGTGGCGATGGCAAAATTTTTGGGGAAACAAGAATAAAATAACCAATAGAGCACAGTAACAAATAAAAACGAAATGAAGGTCCCAAAGCAAAAGAACCTTATATAACACAAATACAGATGATAAACCTCAGCTCCTTCTTATCCCTGCATGCTCAAGTTTGATTGGCCTATTCGGTATAACAATTACCTTGAAGTTGCACATGGACTAGCCTATCTTCATGAAGAATTCTGTAATTAGAATTGCACACATGGACTAGCCTATCTTCATGAAGAATTCTGTAATTAGAATTGCACATCGAGACATCAAATTTAAGAACATCAGTATAAATGAATTAATATATAAAAATTCATTTATATAAAAGAATAAAGAAGATTAAATTGTATTGAAGTGATAAATTTTGTTAATTCATAGAGTTTTAAAAAATATAGATTTTTTAATTAGATTAAAAAATAAAAGACCATATAAATAATGGACGAAGAAGAATTATAGTGCATCTATTATTTTCTCATGAAGAAGCATAAAAATATGCATACTAATAATACAAAATCTGAATTAAAAACATTTTTTATTAATTATTTTGTAAAAAATATTTTATTAATTATTTTGTAAAAAATAAGTTTTAGCATTTGACTGCATATAAAATTTGAGACAAAACCTCATCAATAAAGAAAAGTTATACTACGTGACTTTCAAAACTTGAATCAAAATGTCCATAATGATGCCATGGGTCAATATGCATAAGATATAAAACAATCAGTAGAATGCCAAAAAGAACCTGATTCACAATAACAAACTGCACAGACAAAATATAAGATAAATAGATAAGCATGAAAGCAAATTCACCTAGATGGGAACTTGGTATGTCCATCATTAAATTGCAGCCAAACCAATACAATAAAACAAATAAATATTGTACTCAAATTATTTGGAGGATGTATGAAAAATGTGTGAAGCAAGACCTGAGTTTACACATTATAGCCAGAGTGCCCACCATTCATAAAGCAAGACTAACAATCTATGAGTAATCATGACTGACAACTATAAACTGAATCTTAAACTTTGGTTGGTCACAACAAAATATTTATCTCTACCATGTTTATCCTAACCCCAACAATCCTCTAGTATTCACAATGCCCAATGGTCATAGTTACATATAAAAATTGTAAACTGAGTTTGAAATCAAAATCTTCTTTTAGAAAAAGACCCTTTCCAATAATTAGAATTCTTTTGAGATAAACAAGAACACAATATGGGAAATATCAAAATCTTCTTTTAGAAAAAGACACTTTCCAATAATTAGAATTGTTTTGAGATAAACAAGAACACAATATGGGGAATATCGCAGGATAATCACATCGAGGATGTTTTACTTGGAAACCCATAAAATTGGTAGTAGTAATAGGAAACCTATAAAATTGGTAGTAGTAACATGACTTTTAGAAGAATGATGTGCTTCAAAAATTTTTGAAACTAAGACATTCTAGTAATCTAGACAAATATGTAGAAAAACCAAAATAATGATAAGAAAACATCTTTGTTACAATGTAGACTTGAAGAAGAAAACAATGAAAACCTACCCTTGAAAACTTTGGTATCATCAACATAGGAAATACTAATTATGTATATATATTAAAATTAGATGAAGATTCAACCAACTATGCCTTTTTACGAAGGAGCATATATCCCATCTAGAATTATATGCGCTTACCAACACAGTATGTAGGCCTCCATGCTTTCTTGCTGCTATATTTCAAGGATTGTCATCAAAGGAAATCTGTAGGCAAACATAATACATAATAACAACTCTTACAATAGGCATTGCTGAAATGATATACATAAACCAAAGAAAATGGATGTTGTATGGTCTGCCACAAGGCAAAAATAGTTTTATGATGTGATGTCTAATTGTAAGGTTGTCATTTTGTTTTGAGACTACATTACAATTCACTATGGCATTCCCTTTGTAGCTCCTCTTTGTTGAAAAGGGGTTGTTTGAGGATAAATGGATATTTCCTATTCACTAGTTCATTAACAAGCCTTTTATACCTACAAATTACACTAGCTACACTACACTTACTATCTAAGTGAACCTCTATAACCTCCTATACCATGGAAACTACACATCTCTACTCATTTCGTGGCTCCTAAAGCTAACCTATTCCTAATACTTTATTAGTATCATCTCCCAGATCCTTTATGCCTTAGCTCAAAGCCATATCATATTATTCTATACCATAAGGCACTATTATATGTAGATATCACTTCACTGCCCCAATTTTTCATACTTTTCATGGAGTTAGTTAATATATGTGTGACCCCCCAACTAAAAGGCATATGATTTGTAGGGTGGCATATGGCGGTATATGACAAGCTCGAACTTATGACAATATATAGTGTCTTGCCATATAGTACACTCATCATCTTGGACTATCTTATAAAATGTATATGTCACTCTCCATCCTATCATAAACCTTTGTATTCTCCTTAAAAATGATCACCCATCATCCATGACTTACCTTCTTGCATACTACTATAATATAGGTCTATCCTTCTTTGGTGCCATCTACAAGTACAATACACCTAGGAATAGTGTCCCCCATGTAAACTATCTACCTTTTGCAATGACTTCTCATATGGCTATAATATATATTTTTGTAATGACATTCCCATGATGCATACTAGCTATAAGAAGTACTAGCACAACTGTTATTCTAACCATAAGTTTGAAAGTGTTGTGTTGTACAAAGTGTGCCATCAAAACTCCATTGTTTTTATCATGCTATACTATTAGTCACTCTACCTAGACATCCAAGTAAACTATTGTATAGTTAAGATAACATTAGGTATGACCTCAATTTCTAGTTTTTGCCTTTTGATAGATAATCTTGTGATGTTGTGGTGTTGTGGCCATCTTTTTTTATGGTGTAAGGAACATGTGTTTCTTTGGGTCTTATTAGGAAAAAAAACATGCTAATCTACTCAACTATGAGAATAATGATGATGCAGAGCTGAGAGGAACAATATAACAAACAAACAATTCATTAATTAAATTATCCAAAACTTGAGTTTGCAAATAAATTACATGGCTATCTATTCTGAAGGAGAAAAACTCTCAAATTCCTCAAAGAGATAACTCATTCCTAGATATTTGGAGGAAGTTGAGAGAAATCCTCTCAAATTCTAGGAATCTATCCTAACTACTGAATCTTTGGCAATTTCTAGAAGCCTCAAAATATAGAATATACAAAATAGAATATGCTCTTGTATCAAATGATATCCCACCAAATAACTTACTTGAATCCAACCCTCTTAACTAAATCAAGATTTGTTACATACCCCTATGCCTGATCTTTGAGTCATCCACTCCCTATATATCCCTCATGTGCATCTAATCCAAGTTTTTTCAAAGAGAGATTTGTTTCAGGTGCCATTTCATGGGCATGTCTCTAATGGAAGAAACTTCTCAATTTTAACAAGCATGTGCCTTCTTTTTGAAACATTTTTGTCACACAACTTTAGATTAATGTTTTGGGACTTAGTAAATTATTGTTGAATACAATATTCTCTTTGTAGATTCTACTTGTTAAAAAAGATTGTGTTTAGAAACAAGTAAATAATTGGATAGTATGTGGGACATGATCATAGTAACATGCATCTCTTTCTTGTCAAAATGCCAGTGAAATATAACTTTACAAAAGAAAACTAAATAATTCACTTTAGGACAAGTTTCCTAAATGAGAATTGACTCTCCATATTTTAGCGAGGATGACCATTATTAGAAAATGTATAGACACACTCCTCACAGTAGGGCAGCCCTAGCAGAAATGCTAAACCTTGTTTGTGTATAAAAAGGAATTTTATATAAACTTTCTACAATGCCTAGATGAGTCAATCTTAATGTAGACCTATATTTATTTCTAGTGTAATATTTGATTCATTTTCAGGAATAAATGAATAGCTCAAGGAAAATTACCATCAAAGTCTTAGTTCCATAAAGTTATTTGTGGATCAACATTTGCAAGGCAAAAAGCCTGATCCATGGCCTCTTTTGAGGGCTTGCAAATTATGGGTATCTTCAATATTGTAGATTTATAAGTGTACATATCCAATTCATTATTGCTTTCAATACTTTTTGAAGGATGACTAAGTGTCACAAATATTTTGCCTTCAAAACAATCATTCAACTCAAACCTGTTTTATCTATTTGCCTTGAACCTGTTTTGTTTGGCTTTGGTTAGGTTTAAAATCATGATGTTACTAGAGTTAAATCATGTTTTCTTTATCAAAACTTGATTTTAGTATTCTTTGGTTTTTAATTACATATATCAAAATTGTTCAAGTTAATGTTGATTAATTTTGCAATATTCAGTTAATCCTTAGGTCAAATATGATCCTTGATCAAGGTTAGATTATTGCTCTTTTTAGATCTGTATAATTTTTTTAGAGGTTTTTTATGAATTTATTTTTTACTACAGAAAGCACATCAAAATGAGGTTAGAACACTAGATGAGTAAGGTATCAGTGAAAATGAAACTATTACATATATAAAAATGTTGATATTTCTATCACCTTATATTAGGAGTTAGGCCTATCTTATTAGTAGGGTTTTGTCTTCATTCCTTTTCAACTTCATCTTTAGACCTACAATACACTATGTTTTAATTTATTTTTGGCTCTATCTCCCTTGACGTGAGTAGGTCATCTTGTAGTAGTTGTTTGGGTCTAATTGTGTCGGCTGGGATTATTTTTGAATTGGGGTAAATATTACAAGAATATAAAGTATTTAATTTTTAAATTACTATAATAAATAATTGGAATTACGAATTTTAAGGTATACACTTTTTTAATTAATTTGTATTAGTATTTATAAATTTTAGAAAAATTAATTAATTAATTTTATATTTATTAATATTTTTGAAAGTGTTTAGTCAAAACAATTTTAGTTTGAGTGGTTCAGTGAATAGGTAGGTAGAAGTCTAAACATATGTGGTAATTGTAATTGGCCATTTATAGCATTTATAAAATAGTTATAGAAGAGATAATATACTTTAGATGTTCTGCAGTCATTTCAAGAAATACGATCCTATTGAAAGCAATTAATAACTTTACTCTTAAGTTAGTTTTTAACATATTACAGTGAATAGGGTTGCAGAATACAATGTTGAATCACATGAAACAATAGCTATTGAATCTTGCTCTGGGTACAACCATGGTTTTCCCAAAAGTATGATAGAGCTTTTTCCCATGGCCATCTTAGTTTCAAGAATTTCCGTAAAGGTTTAATGCTGCATCATTCCTTGTGTTACAACAACCATGAGAAATAAGAAGTATCAAATAGAAAGGAAAACTACATAACTTGTTTTTAAACATAAGAGGAAAATAACAAGCTCAAAACATACTGTCATTTTCTTGTGCTCTTGCAAATGGTTTAACTATGTTCCAATTTAATGTTTTTGGTAACTTATCACCATATAGAAAAGTTGATTTTTCCAAGAATCTATCTACAATTGAAACATTCAATTCAAATGATCTCACTTTCTCCATCAAATTCTTCAGAATACCTCCTATCATCCTTCCACCCCATTATAATTTCTATTGTCAGATGAGGGGAATTTCTAAAAGTTTCAGTTGGATTTTAACAGAATCGTATAAAAAATTTCATTGTTTTCTAATCAAATTTGAAGCCTCTTTAGATTAGGTGATTTCTTTTTCTTGTAAAGCCCCATATCATTCCTTACCATCAAAGAGAAAATGAAGGTCATCAATATTCTATGAGCCCCTTTTTTAGGTGTGAATCTAAATATATAAAATAATATTATTTTATTATGTAATAGAGACTTCACCTCGAATATAATGAATTCTTCTTCTAGAATGTAACAAAATCTTCTTCTTGAATGTAACGAAGACTTTTCCTAAAATATAAAGTCCAATATAACATAAAATTATTCGATAGATAAGGTTGAATTCATCCATTATGAGGTGAAGCTAAAGGTTATGTAATTTATGCTAGTAATAAAAGAGTTGTTTATCTTTCCCCTTGATTTTTTGCAGTACATTGATAGGTTTTCCATGTAAAAATTGTGTTGTTTTCTTATTTATTGTATGTATTTTATTTATTTATGATCAATATTATATTCATGAGATATTTATAAGTTATGATTGATCTTAGATATATATTTTTTAATTTATTTATTGTTGTTTAAAATATAACAACTAGTATCAAAGAAAACTTTTTGTTGGAAATTTGGTGTGTGTAGGTTTTGTTTACAAATGGCTCAATAGAGTCAATGACAAACATTGAAAATATTGCTAGGGCAATTTTTACCACATGAAGAATTAAGATGGAAGATATGCTCACACTCAAAGATTTGCATTTGTTGATTAAGGGAAAATATAAGATGCCTTCATCAATGACTAATGAAGTTTGGGGGAAGTTATATCAAACAACAATTGTTACCATTAGACAATATTTTGCGGACACAATATAATTTCATGTTTCACAGGAAAATATCTTCGAGTCTTTATGGAAAAGGTTTCATGATTTATGTGAATGAGACACAACAGTGAATAAATTGTTTATGATGAAGAGGTTATTTAATCTCAAAATGAAGAAATGGAGTTCAATAGGTGAACATCTAAATGAGTTGCACATGGTGGTGAACCATCTCACGTCATTGAAGATTACATTTCATGATGGGATCGAAGCTCTTTTACTCATAAGATCTATGCCTATAGTTGGTAGAACCTGGTTGTCACCATAAGTACTGCAACACCAAAAGGTATATTAAGCTTTGAAGATGTTTCCAATAGTTTATTAAATGAAGAAATGTGTAGGAAATGTATGGGAGAAGAAATACTAAATATGGAGGCATTAACTCTTGGTGATCATGGAAGACAACATGATAAAAGGAAATCAAGGATATCAATCTCTAGAAGGAGATCAAAGTTTAGGCATGGAAGAATAACCTATTACCATTTTCGAAACTTGGCCATATCAAAAAATATTGTTGGATATTAAAGGAGCAAACTGTAGTGAGCAATAACAAAAATAATGAGGAAACTATTTCCATGGAATTAGAAGGTGAGGTATTAATCTTTGTTACTTATGATGATGCATGCCTTTATACATCCACTCAAGATGGTGATTGGATTTTAAAATCCTAAGGCTCCTACCATGCTACACCAAGCAAATAAATATTTATTTCTTATACATCTAATAATATGGGTAAGGTTCTCTTGAGCAATAAAAGTCTTTGTAATATTGAAGGAATATGAGATTCTCTAATAAAAACCCAAGATGGTTATAGTTTATTGATTAGGTAGGTCATGCATGTACTGAAGCTTGGAATGAATTTGATTTCAGTTGGAAAGCTAGATGATGGAGGATACCATATAATGTTTGGCAAGGGAGGATATAAAATTGTAAAAGGTTCAATGGTTGTTGCAAATGGGAAGAAAATAGGAAATATAAACATCTTAAAATCAAGGTTGGAAAAGTGAAATATTGTTATTGTTACTAGGGAAGAATTTGCAATAGATCTGTGGCACAAAAGACTTGGGCACATGACTAAAAGAGGCCTAAAAACCCTTGCTAGGAAAAAACATTTGTCTGGTATAAAAGGTACTTAATTTAAATTTGTGAACATTGTATTATTGGTAGCTAGAAAAGGGTATCAATTAGATGAGGTAGTCCTAAGAGGTATTAAAAATCTACATTTGATATGTTTATATTTGTGGCCCAATTAATATAAAGTCACTAGGAGTAGTTGCTTATTTTGTCACTTTTATTGATGATGCATCAAAGAAGGTGTGAGATTTCCCTATTAAGAGAAAAGATCAAGTTTCGGATACCTTCTCAAAAATTTCATGTGGCCGTTGAAAAAGAAACTAACAAATTATTGAGATTAATTAGTATAGATAATAGTTGGGAGTACTACTCCAATGCCTTTGAATAATATTGCATTAAATATGACATAAGGCATGAAAAGAAAATTCCTCATGAGATGTATGTTTTCAAATTATATTTTTCTTAAATATTTTTAGGAAGAAGTTGTTTGCATAACATGCTACTTAATAAATAACTCTCCCACAACTTCACTTGAAGCTAGCATTCTTGAAAAAGTATGCACTGGTGAGGATTTACACTACACTCACTTGAAATTTTTTGGTTGTGAAGTGTATGTTCATATGTTAGGTCCCTATAATACTAGGGTATTCCCCTTATTGTTACTGTTAGTGTAGCCTCCTATTGTTATTGTTGTGCACATGTAACCCCCTTTTTGTTATTTTTGTGCCCCATAGAAGCCCACTATTATTATTGTTGTGCCCTTACATTATTATTGTTATGTAGGCTTTGATTATATTGTGACCCCTTAAACTCCTATATAAACCAAGGAGGTATTATCATTTGTATCATCCAAGAATTTTTCATTTATGTAATGTAAAGGATGTTTCCCGCCTTGAAGAGGCTAATTTTTAAGTCGTCGATCTATCTTTTCTTCTATTTCATGAGCTGGTTGCATAACATTTGGTATGAGATATTTGGATTCTAGGGTTTTGCTTCTTCAAATAGGTCATGTTGGAATTTTCACTATAACGTTTTTTATACAAGGCTCCAAAAGCTGAAATTGTAATCACATCGAGATGAAATATTGAAAAACTTTGTGTATGAATTTTAGATCTTGGTTCGTTATATTTTCAGAGATATGATTCGAGGAAGTTAGGGTTTTTGCAGGCTTGATAATTCCATCTCAAACAGGTGACCTAGGGAAAATCATCATAACTTTCTCTCAAAGAATCTGATTTGAATTTCATAAAAAGTTATTGAAATCTCACAGACTTTAGTTTTTCGAGTATCTTTTTTAGGGCCGAAGGTTGAAACAGTGATACATGGCACTCCTTACAATTTCACTCAACTGAACCATTCTATGATCAGGTCGTCGTGGGAGATTGGGCATAACTCTTTCTTGAAGAATCCAATCACGGTCTAAATTGTGGTGTTTTAAAGAAGACTTAGAGGGATACTATAGGACATAATTTTATTTCTTGCAGATCCAAAATTACAGAGATACAACACTTTCAATATTGATCTCCTAAAAAAAAAAATGTGTGTATGTTTTAAAATTTTTGCATAACTTTTATTTGAAAAATCAGTTTGAAGTGATTCAAAGGGCATAATGAAGCAGATATATCATTGTTTGATTCCAAAATTACTCGAAACAAAAAAATACACACACTTAATAAGCGATTAGAAATCTCTTCTAAGACATATGAAGAAGAGGAAGAAATGTAGCATGATATATCAAATTTACAAGACCAAGTGCAACAAATTTCGTTCTCACAAAAAGTAATAGAAAATGAATTTAAAGCCATGACGAATGTTAATATAGATGGTATAAAAATGGACATGGGAGTTAATATATATGGTATAAAAAGGGACATAGGAGTTTTGAATAATTGTTTAAAACCACACATGGAAGCAATGATGAATGTCAAGATAAAGGGGTTGAAGGAAGGTTTGGCAAAGTTGCTAGAAGAAAGGCTTCCTAGTGGTGAAAAGGTAATCCATGAAATTCATGGTGAGGAAAAAATGAATATTTATTATGATTTTAGAGACTCCAATGTTGGGTTTAAGAACCACCACATTCCAAAGATCGATATGAGGAAGTTTGATGGTAAGGATTCGGTAACATGGATACTACAGATAGAGAAATATTTTTATATCCATGATGTGCAACACACACAAAAGGTATGCATTACATCTTTATATTTAGAACCAAATCAATTTGTATGGTATCAATGGCTTTGTTAACGTAAAGCACTTGTCGCTTGGTCAATTTTTAATGCGAGCACATTATGAGGATACAAAGAGCAACATCTTCTTTTGCTAATTGATAAGTCTCAAACAAAAGGGTTCAATGGCGGAGAACCTTGAGGACTCCAACAAATTGAATATCAAGGTAACTGATATTCCAGAGGAGCGTAGGATTGATGTCTTCATGGGATTTTGAAGGATAACATCCAACATGAGGTGTTCCTTTGGGAACCCGATCAATTGGAGAAGGCTTTCATGGTGGCAAGGATAGTTATGGAAACAAGGAACTCTACCACTCACAACTATAAATATGGAAGTGTTGTTTCTCCTAGCCTTCCACAACCTATTAGGTTGATGCCATAATAATTGGAGGAAAAAAGAGAAAAATGGATTTGTTACAGTTGTGATAGCAAATACACTATAGGTAATAAATGTGCTGAGAATAAATTATTCTACATACATTGTTAAGAGGATGAATAAAAGGAACAAGAAACATCAAAATAGGAGGATATACAACAGGAACCAACCCTAGAGAAAGAAGAAATGAATTTGACAATATCTTGCAATGCATTGGCACAAATTACCACTCCTCAAACTCTCAAGATAGAAGGATATATCAAGAAGAAAAATGTAACAATGTTGATTGATTTAGGTAGTACTCATACTTTTATTCATTATAAGATAACCAAGGAATTGAATTGCTTCCAATATCTAGCACAAGAGTTTCAAGTGATGGTTGCAAATGGAGGAACTATAAATTTCTCTGGAAAGTTCCATAATATCAAGCTAACCATGGGGGAATATGTATTGAATATTCTAATGCATTCCATTCCATGTTGAAATGCGGCAACAAGAATATTCCAATTTTAATTTGTCCTTGAATTAAAATTGTGAATTAAAGTTCGAATTTAGTCTCACCAGTTGCTTGAAAAATAATTAATTAATTCATCTTGAGTTAATTAGTTGGAGAAATTCAAGTTAGAAGTCTTTCTGAAGTCATGCAACAATTATCCCTTTAATTAAGGAGATTATCCCTTAATTAATGATATAAGATTGGGTTATATTTGAGTTGTAATTAGTTAGCTCAGTTTACTGAGTTAAGTCTAGTTAAATTAGTTCCAAACTGTTTGAGGAACTAATTATGAGTTATCAATCAGTTGATGCATGCATGCACTCAACTAGTGTACTCCAGATAACTGAAGATTCCCTCATCAGTAACTCAAGCATGTCTATTATGAGAAAGACTCAGTTGAGATTAAAGACAACGATAGTGTACTATTAGTTTCATGTGTTCTCTTATAAAGAAAACTCATGCATGCAATCAAGAGATCATTCCTTGAGGATTGCGCAGTTTTGACAGTGTGTGAGATCAGTGTTACACTTGGTAACAGGAGGATCACCTAGGAGAAACTGCGCAAGGAAATAGGAGCTTGGAGGGCAAAGGAGAAGACTTATGAGAAGTCTATTTTGCTTGTGAGCATCTGTGAGGATTGTACTGAGAGTTGGCTACCTGTGAGAGCTAAGACTTTGTGTAATTATGAGATATTTATAACTTGTATGATAATACAGATAGTGGGGTTTTTAGCTGAGGCTTTCCCTTGAGTATTCTTCTATGTTTCATGTGCATTGATTCTTCTTCTGGTTATATGTGTTCAGCCTGATCTTGCTCAAATCTTTTAAGCTTCTGCAAATTGATTGTAGAAGTAGGTTAAAGTATTTTTCTTAGGTTATATTGCATTATCAGGTTAACCTATAGCAGATCTACAGAGCTGAATTTGTAGACAAAATTTCTACATGGTATTAGAGCAAAGGTTATCAGAGCTAAGAACAGTATACTGAGAAGATAATTTGAAGTTTGAAGTTCGGCGTTGCAAGTGAAAATCGATTTCATATCATACTTCAGGTTGGTCAATGGTGTTTTATGGCTTGAGACTTGAGTATGCTTCGCAAGGTAGCTTGAATTACATAGCATGGAAAGATAGAATGGAGGCTGTATTAGAAGACAATGGCTTGAAGGATTTCATTGATCAAGAAATCCCAAAGCCAACTGCAGTGAATGCACAAGAGTTGGATGAGTGGAAAAAGTGTGTAACGAAGGCGAGATGGATCATCCTTGAGGGAGTTTGAGACCATATTGTCTCGAGTCTCCATGGGAAGGATACTCCATTTTCAATGTGGCAGACATTGAAGGACCTCTACCAGAACAGTAGTGACCAAAGGAAGTTGGCGCTCAAGGATAATCTTCGAAAAATCAAGATGGAGAAGGGCGATACTATTTCCACATATCTGAACAAGATCACAACCTGTAGAGATTAGCTTTGTAGTGTGGGAATAACTACTATTGATGATGATATGGTGAGCCTCGCTCTCCTTAGCCTTCCAAAGAGTTGGAATAGCTACCAGGACTCTATGAATGGAAGGGAGAAACTGCCAGATTAGGAACAACTGTGGTCGGATCTGATGCAAGAGGAGATCAAGAGGAGCACACGAGATGATTCTTCATCAAAATGATGATGAAGAAAATATGGCCTTAGTAAGTAAGGCAAGGAAAGGAAAGGGGAAGGCTTCCCATTCCAAATCGAATTCTTCTCATGGAGGGAAGAAGGGTGACAAGTCTAAAGTGAGATGCTTTAATTGTCACGAGATGGGACATTATGTGACTAATTGCCCATCGAAGAAGTCCAAGAAGGGATCCAGAAAAGTATCGGAAGGTGAGGCATTAGCCTTTTAGTTCGAAATGGACTTTACCCTCATCGCATGCATGGTGTCATTGATGGCGGGTTGTGTTTGGTATCTTGACAGTGGAGCTTCATTCCACATGACCGACGATGAAATTTGATTTAGTACCTTGGAGGAGAAATACCTCAAGATGTGCATAGAGATGGGTGACGATGAAAAGTACAATGTTTTAGGAGTGGGAACGGTTGCTTTTCAGAGGGAGCATGGAGCTCCTCTCACCTTGAAATATGTGAAGTATGCGCCTGGACTAAAGAATAACATGGTATCAGTTGCAATGTGGGAGGAAAAAGGCTATGATGTTGTCTTTAGTAAAGGAAAGGTGTTCCTAAGACACATAGCCACGGGTCAGACCAAGAGGATAGGGATTTAGGTGAAGAATCTCTATAAACTAGATGTAGATGATTGTGCAACATTGCGTATGAAACTAGAATTGGTGCAAAGCCAAGATATTGGCGAGTTGTGGCATAGGAGATTGGGCCATTTGCATCATGGGGCTTTGAAGATAATGTAGCAGATATCTACAGGACTTCCCAAAGGTAAACTTGAGCAAGTTAACACATGCAAATGTTGTACTTTGGGAAAGTACACAAAGTCTTCCTTTCATGATTGAGATAGTCAAGCAGATGCTATCTTAGAGCGAGTTCATACTGATTTGTGTGGACCATTCTCGACGGCATCCACAGTGAAGCAAAGGTATTATGTGATTTTCATTGATGATTTTTCTTGTAAATGTTGGATTTATTTCATGCAAAAGAAGGACCAAACCTTCACAAAGTTTTGTCAGTTCAAAGCTTTGGTTGAGAAAGAGTTAGGGAAGAAGATCAAGGCCTTGAGAAGTGACAATGGTGGATAATATGTCTCTCAAGAGTTTAAGGACTTTTGTACAGTGGAAGGAATTAAATGAGAGTTGATGATACCTCATAACCCATAGCAGAATGGGGTAGCCAAGAGGAAGAACTTAACTATTGTAGGGGCAGCATGGGTGATGTTGCATGACCAAGGCCTACCACTTCACTTGTGGGTTGAGGCATGCAACATAGCAGTCTATTTGCATAATAGAAGCCTGCATCGCATACTTGGCATGAAGACACCATAGGAAGCTTTCTTTGGTAAGAGACCAGATGTGGGTCACTTCAATATCTTTGGCTCATCGGTATATTTCCATGTGACAAAGGATGCATGGAAGAACCTTGAGCCAACAGTAGATTTGGGGATACTTGTGGGGTACATTGATACACCTCATAACTATCGAGTGTACTTGCCTACCAGTCGGAGGACAGTGGTTCACAGAGATTTCAAGTTTGATGAGCAGAAGCCATGTGAGTTTCCCTTGAGAGGGAACTCCAACTATAGGTTGTGGAGGAACTGTTGGTTCCTAAGGAGGAGGAGTCTCAGACTGATGCGGAGCAGCTGCATGTAGAGGTTCTAGGAGTAGAGGCATCCACTCAAGCAGAGTCTTCCAAAGATGGATGGAAATGCACAAGAGAAGCTGACATATTGTTGGAGGATGCGAGAGAGAATGTGGGAGCACCATATTCTCAACACAGATAGAGGAGGTCACTTGAGAGGTACATTGGATACATTAACCTTGTTGGGGAATGTGTTGAGACTAAGCCATCTTCCTTTGAGGAAGCAGTGCAGCAACCGATTTGGGTTGATGCTATGGTGGAGGAGTATGACTCCATAGTTCGTAACAATGTTTGGGACATGGTTCCAAGGCTGAAGAACAAGTCAATTGTGAGTTCTTGTTGGCTTTACAAGGTAAAGCAAGCTGCTGATGGTAGTGTGGAGAAGCATAAGGCAATATTTGTTGCCCATGGCTTTTCACAGGTCGAGGGGATTGACTATGATGAGATTTTTTCTCCTCTCGTAAGGTACTCATCTAACAGGTCGATGTTGGCACTATCAACACAGATGGGTTGGAAGATCCATCAGATGGATGTGCAGACTGCAATTCCTCAATGGAAAGATTGAGGAAGAGGTGTACATAGAGCATTAGTAAGGTTTTATGACCTTCGATCATGAGTCGCATGTGTGCTGACTCAAGAGAGCATTGTATGAGCTGAAGCAAGAACCTCGTGCTTGGTACACTAGGATAGACAACTACTTCACCGGGTTAGGCTTCACAAAAAGTGAAGTGGATGGGAACGTGTACCACATCATGGTGAAAGGTAAGCCATTGATCATTGTACTTTATGTTGATGATCTCATATTGACAGGTGATGATTAGTTGATCATGTCTTGCAAGGAGAACCTTGCAAAAGAATTCGAGATGAAAGACATGGGTCTCACGCATTACTTCCATGGCATGGAAGTGTGGCAGAAGGATGGGGAGTTTTTTGTGTCTCAGGGAAAGTATGCCATCGAGATACTTAGGAGATTCCACATGGAGAAGTGCAAGCCCATGCAGAATCCTCTAGCAGGTAACTGGAGGAAGGAGGATGCTACTTCAGGTGAAGTAGTAGAGGCTACTATGTACATGTAGCTTGTGGGTTCGCTGATGTACTTAGTGAACACATGACTAGATTTGTGCTATGCAGTGAACTAGCTGAGTCAAGCGATGGTTCATCCTACCAAGATGTTTTGGAAGGTGGCAAATCATGTATTGAGATACCTTAGAGGCACATCTCAGTATGAATTATGGTACAAATAGATAGAGGGAGTGAAGCTACAGGGCTTCACTGATGCAGATTTGGTAGGTAGTCCTTCAGATCAGAAGAGCACATCAAGAGGGATTTTCAACCTTGGTTCAGCTGCAGTTTCTTGGTACAGCAGGAAATAGAGGTTGGTTGCACTCAGCTCGGCAAAGGATGAATACATGGCTACAAGTTAGGCAACATGTGAGGCCATCTGGATGCGGAATATCCTAGTTGGTTTGTTTGATGAACAGATGCATACAAGTGTGATCTATTGTGATAATCAAAGTTGTATCAAACTCTCTGAGAATCTAGTATTTCATGATAGGTCCAAGCACATCAAAATTCGATATCATCATCTCAAAGACTATGTAGCGAGGAGGATCATGTTGTTGTAGTATATTTCGACAGAGGAGAAAGATGTTGACAGTTTGACAAAGGCAATGTCGAAGTTTAAATTCAAGTTCCATAGAGACAAGATCAGGGTGGCAGATAATCCCTTTCTTGTTGAGAGGGAGTGTTGAAATGTGGCAACAAGAATATTCCAATTTTAATTTGTCCTTGAATTAAAATTGTGAATTAAAATTCGAATTTAGTCTCAACAGCTACTTGAAAAATAATTAATTCATCTTGAGTTAATTAGTTGGAGAAATTCAAGTTAGAAGTCTTTCTGAAGTCATGCAACAGTCATCCCTTAAATTAAGGAGATTATCCCTTAATTAAGGAGATAAGATTGAGTTATATTTGAGTTGTAATTAGTTAGCTCAGTTTATTGAGTTAAGTCTAGTTAAATTAGTTCCAAGTTGTTTGAGGAACTAATTGTGAGTTATCAATCAGTTGATGCATGCATGAACTCAACTAGTGTACTCCAGATAACTGAAGATTCCCTCATCAGTAACTCATGCATGTATATTCTGAGAAAGACCCGGTTGAGATTAAAGATAGGGATAGTGTACTATCAGTTGCATGTGTTCTCTTATAAAGAAAACTGACGCATGCAGTCAAGGGATCCTTCCTTGAGGATTGCGTAGTTTTGACAATGTGTTAGAGCAATGTGTGAGATCAGTGTTACACTTGGTAATAGGAGGATCACCTAGGAGAAACTACACAAGGAAATAGGAGCTTGGAGTGTAGAGGAGAAGGCTTATGAGAAGTCTATTTTGCTTGTGAGTTTCTATGAGGATTGTACTGAGAGCTAGCTAGCTGTGAGAGCTAAGTCTTTGTGTAATTATGAGATATTTCCAACTTGTATGATAATACAGATAGTGGGGTTTTTAGCTGAGGCTTTCCCTTGAGTATTATTATGTGTTTCATGTGCATTGGTTCTTCTTCTGGTTATATGTGTTTAGCTTGATCTTGCTCAAATATTTTAAGCTTCCGCGATTTGATTGTAGAAGTAGGTTAAAGTATTTTGCTTTAGTTATATTGCATTATTGGGTTAACCTCCGACAAATCTACAAAGCTGGATTTCTAGATAAAATTTCTACATTCCAATGGGTGGTGCTTATGTAGTACTAGGAGTCCAATGGTTACAATCTTTGGGGACAATAAATTTTAATTTTCAAGAACCTTTCTTGATTTTTTTTTGGGAAGGAAAGGAAGTTGAATTAAGGGGTATCATAAGGAAATGAGGAAAGATAATTAGTTCTAATGGAATGAAAAATCTTCCGAAGAGAGAAAAACATGGTGTAATTGCAAAATTATGCTCTCTAGATGTTCAAACATCAAAATCATCTATTTCTCCATATCTCCAAAAAGTCTTGGACAATCATTCCAAGATATTTGAGACTCCCAAAGGACTCCCACCTATTCGTGATCATGATCATGTTATTAATTTGATTCCAGAAAGTGTTCCTTAAAACATCAGACCTTACAGATATCTATATGCCTAAAAGAGTGAAATTGAACATATGGTTGCAGAAATTATAGAGGTTGGTATAATTAAACCTAGTCAAAGTTCTTTATCTACTCAAGTAGTATTGGTGCACAAGAAGGATAGATCATGGCTTATGTGTCCAGATTATGGGAGCTCAAAAATCTCGCTATTAAAGATAAATTTCCCATTCCTGTCATTGATGAATTGTTGGATGAATTACATGGAGAAATTTACTTCATGAAGTTGGATCTTCATTGAGGATAACATCAAATTAGAATGAATACTAAAGACATTCTGGAAACAACATTCATAACTTATGAGGGTCATTATGAATTTTTGGTCATGCCTTTTGGAATTTCTAATGCACCTTCAACATTTCAAGGTTTGATGAATTCCTTTTTCAAACCCTTCCTTAGAAAATTTGTGTTAGTATTTTTTGATAATATACTAATATACAACAAATTTTGGAAGGATCATGTTCAACATGTTGACATGGTGCTCAAACTATTGGAGGAGAAACAAGTATACACAAAAACCTCCAAATTTTTTTTTGGAGTACAGGAGGTGGAATATTTGGGTCATATTGTATCTCATGAGGGTGTTAAAGTAGACCCTAACAAAATTAAAGCCATTAAGGAATGGAAAATACCTACAACCATAAAGCATCTTCGAGGATTTCTCAGGTTGATAGGGTATTATCACAAGTTTGTTAAGAATTATGGGAGAATAACAACACCTCTAACAACATTATTGAAGAAAGATGCATTTTATTGGACTCCATAAGTAGCTAAGGCCTTTGAAAATATTAAAGAGGCAATGTGCCTAGTACCAGTCTTAGCTATGCCTGACTTCACAAAAACCTTTATTGTGGAATGTTATGTCACGAAAAATGGAATTGGTGTTGTTTTCATGTAAGAAGGAAGACCAATTTATTTTGAAAGTCGTCCAATCAAAGGAAAGCATTTACACAAACCTATTTATGAAAAGAAAATGTTGGAAATATTACATGCACTAAAGCAATGGAGATCTTACCTAGTGGGAAGACATTTCAAGGTAAAATAAGATCGTGATAGTCTGAAATACTTTTTGGAACAAATATTATCTTCAAAAGAGCAACAAAAATGGGTCACAAAGATGTTGGGTTATGACTTTAAAATCATCTATAATAAAGGGAAGAAAAATGTTGTTGCAGATGCACTCTCAATAAAGGATGAGGATGTGAAAGCATTGCTTTGTGTCATTTCTATTATCCAACTTGATTAGATAACCAAATAAAGGTATGAATGGAAGAATGACGAAGAGGTGTGGAGGCTCATTCAAAAGTTGTAGGAAGATCTGAGTACATATGATACATTTAGCTGGAAAAATGATTCATTATGGTACAAAGATCGCTTGCATCTTTGTAAGAATTACCAACTCAAGAAAAATATTCTTTTGGAATTGCACACCTCACCCTTAGGGGGGCACTCATGATTTTTAAAAATTTACCACATGTTCAAGAAGGAATTTTTTTGGGATGACCTTAAATATGATATTCAGAAGTTTGTGGTAGAATGTTTGGTTTTCCAACAAAATAAAGTTGAGACAATTAAGACCTTAAGTATGTTACAACCTTCAGTCATTCCAAGCGAGTGTTGGGAGGAGGTCTCAATAGATTTTATCACATGTTTATCCAAGTCTAAAGGAAAGAGTGTCATCATGGTGGTAGTTGATATACTTACCAAGTATGCACATTTTTGTGCATTATCTCATCCTTTTAAAGATAATACAATTGCTACTGCATTTATGGAAACAATTCAAAATATACATGGAAACCCAAAGGTTATTGTAAGTGACAGAGATCCCATTTTCATTGGAAATTTTTGGACGAAATTATTTTCTTGTCTTGGTACTCAATTAACTCATATCTCATCTTATCATCCTCAATCTAACGGGAAAAATGAGATAATGAACAAATGTTTGGAAGGATATATTCATTACTTTGTATCTCATAAACAAACATAATGGGTCAAGTGGTTACTTCTAGTTGAATGGTGGTATAAAACTTCCATCCATACTGCAACAAAAATGGCCCCATTTTCGGAACTTTATGGATATCATCTACCATCCATCACATCATCTTTAAGAGAAAATTCCAAGGTTCAAGCAGTGGAAGATCACATCAAGCATCAACAACAAGTTCACCAACTCTTAAAGGTTAACCTCACTTTGGCGCATAATCTAATGAAACAACAAGTAGATCAACATCATAGTGAAAGAAGTTTTGAGGTAGGCAACTCTGTATTTCTATAACTACAACCATAAAAAAAATGTCCCTCACAAGCTAAGAAGGATAAAAAATTATCACCCAAGTACTATGGTCCTTACAAGGTGTTGCAAAAGATTGGTACTATGGCATACAAATTGGAGTTGCGTGCATCTTCTTGAGTACACCTGGTTTTCTATGTTTCATGTTTAAAGAAGGTTATCGATGACAAGATCCCAGTTCATATAGTGTTTCCAAAACTTGACAAAGAAGGGAAAATCATATTTGAGCTTGAAGCAGTCACAGAAAAAGAACTTGACAACTACGAAATCAATTAATTTCAGAGTATCTCATTAAGTGGAAGAACTTACCTGCTGAAGATTCCACATGGGAGGATGATAAATTTATACAGAAGCTTCCAAAACTACTCAAGCATTGAGGATGACACTTTTTTGAAGGAGAGGGGCATTTTAGGTCCCTATAATACTAGTGTATGCTCCTTATTGTTATTATTAGTGTAGCCCCCTATCGTTATTGTTGTGCCCCATAGAAGCGCACTATTATTATTGTTGTGACCTTACATTATTATTATTATGTAGGCTTTGATTATATTGTGACCCCTTAGACTCCTATATATACCAAGGAGGTATTATGATTTGTATCATCCAAGAATATTTCATTTATGTAATGTAAAGGAGGTTCCCCCTTGAAGCGGCCAACTTTTAAGCCGTTGGTCTATTTTTTCTTCTATTTTGTGAGTTGGTTGCATAACAACATATTTCTAAAGAACAAAGGTTGAAGTTGGGTGAAAATTCATTTAAGTGTGTTTTCTTAGGATATGTTGATAATTAGTTAGCCTATTGGTTGTGGGAAACTATACAAAGGAGAATTATTAGAAGTGGGGATTTCATTTTTAATGAAGAAAAAATTGTTTAAAGTTGTTGACAAAGGTGTGGAGAGACACAAAATGTTTCAAGAACAACAGGAAAATCAACCAACATTACAAGAAGGCATTCATGGAAATGATGAGTAGCAAAATTAAAATGAGGAACAAGAAGAAGAAGAAGAACATGAAGAATAAAATCAATATCCATTAAAAGAAATCTTGTCAGAAAATGTATCAATTGCTGGGTCTACCAAGACACATAAACCTTCACAAAGGTATTCTCCCTTATATTTTATTTTCTAATGAAGGTGAACCTACTTCTTTGCAAGATGCATTTGAAGGAGAAAATGGTATGAAGTGGAGAAAGGCTATGGAAGTGGAGATAAAATCCCTGTAATACAGTAAGACATTGGATTTGGTTGATAAACCACAAGGGAGAAAGTTCTTAAGAAATAAGTGGGTGTAGCAAATAAAAAATGAAAAAAAGGAAACTATATAAAGGTTCAAAGCAAGACTAGTGGTGAAAGGATTTGCACAAGAACAATGTATTGACTTTAAAGAAAAATATTCCTTAGTTGTTAAAATGTCATCAATATGAGTAGTAATTGGTCTTATAGCTACTATGAATTCAAAATTAGAGAAACTAGATGTCAATACAACCTTCCTACATGGAGATTTGGAAGAGGACACATATATGGAACAACTAGAAGGTTTTGACAAAAAATGGTAAAAAAAAAATGAATTGGAGGTTGAAAAGAGTATATATGGGTCGAAACAAGCTCCTTGTCAATGGAATAAATTTTTTTAGACCATCTTCATGCCTTGATCTTTATATAAATATAAAAGTAATGATTTATGTCACTTCTAAATATTTTTAACTATTTACTTCTTTTTTATTTTTTTAAAGATTATATAAATATCATAAATAATACTCTAACCAATATCCTATTGATGTTGACACTTTTATTTATATATTTAAAAAAAAAGACTAAGCTAAATATTTCTTTCTCCAATTCAAAATACAAACTAAGTAATATATTCTTACGAATTGAGAGATCTCTCTTCGGGATCCATCACATAAATTTTTTAAATTGTCAAAGTGTTTCTAACCAACTAATGTGGTTCATTAGCTAGATTAGATGAAATACATTAGTTGGTTCAAGATGAGTCCACATTTTAAAATATTTATGTGATAGGTAGAGAAGACAAATTTGAATAGTTCTACTCACCATATCAAACTAAATAGTTTATTCTCCAATCCAAAATACAAAATTTAAATTTGCTCCCACTACTCTCATAATACATAAAAATAACATCTCTTAACACACACACGCACACATACTAAATTTGAGATACTATTAAAAATAAAAATAAATTAAATTTTATAATTAAATTATTATTATTATATATTATAAATTTATTATTTCCATTTTAATAATACCTCAAATATTGATGTTCACAACCAATTTAGTAATAATTTAAAACATCTTTAAAAAAAACTTCGCTCAATAGAATCACTTCAACTAAAACCAAAATATTTAAATATAACATTTAATCTCATCACTCCTTACCATAATTCCTATTGTCATCATTATGGGTCATTTACATAACTCTAACGGTGTCATCGTTGTGTGTAATTTTTTTATTTAAAAAAAAGTGGCATTAGAACTTTTATTTTTCAATTTTAATAATTTAAATCCTTCCAAATAAATTAAATAAAAATTTCTACTCTTGTTCAAGGTGCGTGCCTGAGGAAGATGAGGACTCTAGTCAGATATGGTAGTTATGGTATGTAAGGGAAGGGTACCACCCACAACCCCCCACATGCTCATGGTGATGGGTGCGGTGGCCTCCCTCATGCTACCTGACAGAAGACATGGGAGAAGTAGCAGCCAGGGCCAAGATGGAGAAGGAGGTGAGGAGGTTAAGGCAGGATGGGTGATGGGATAGAGCAAGGTGGAATGGGATTATGAAGGAAGTTGGGACAGAGAGAGGAGTATAGTCAAGATTACGGGAGGAAGGAGGAGCGAGGGTGCAAGACACCGAAGCTACCAGCAAAGAGCTCTCTGAATCATTTATGGTTATGTTCCCTAGCCTTATAAGCCCATTACTATGTTTACTATGTTAATTCATTGCTGGGGGGTGCGGGTGAAGACTGGGGAGGGAGCTCGATGGGCTGGCAGTGAGAGCCGTAAGAATAAATTGTGTCTAGCACTGAGACATCAACCCTGTGAGAAAGAAAGAACATAGGCATAACCAAGGGGGTGGTGAGGCTATCGCAAGGCAGGTGAGCAAGAAAAATGAGACGCAAAAGAGTGGTGCAGCCTCAGGTAGAGGAGAGGCACTACATCTTGGGGTAGAGGGGCACCTCGACAAAGGCAATTGTGATGGGAAACGTGAGGGGAGGGGAACTTGCGTCAATCCGAAGAGGCATGAGACCACACCTCGAGAGCTAATGCATATCTTTTGTGAACGGGCTGAGAAAAGAGAAGAGATGGCCCAACCTGCACGTGGAAGAGGATGCGAAAGAAGGGGGAGGGAGTCGAACCTAGTAGCAAAACCTAGCACTTCAGAACCTAGGCATGGGAGGAAGCCTGTAGAACACCTCATCAATGAATCAGCATAAACTTAAAGGGAAGGAACGAATGCAGGCATTCGTAAGATTTTGGAAGAATGGGAGGAGAAGATAAAACAGGAGGAGGAGTTTGAGGAGGAAATGGATAATTGGCCGGGTGTAATCTCGGATCGTGGGAGTACCACAAGTGGACTCACACAATTTAAGGGCCTCATGGGGAAGGCAATGGAGCAAATGTCGGTGGGGATGGGTGTGACCCTCCATGACATGCCCAATTACAAAAAATACTTGTAGACATTTCAATTTCATCTGTGTAATCAGGACTTCTTCCTAAATCGAATCCAAAGGCACATCCCTTGCAGTATCGAGCTTGATGACATACCTGGAGACTTAGAGACCTGGCTCCGGTGGAGTCTGCCTCAAAAGAACAACAGGATTATCCAGTTTCCTGGATGTTTTTTTGTTTCTTGCTAGTAGCATTTACTTTTACTGATGCATGCTTATGATAGATAGACACATAGACTCTTATCATGATACTGATACATATATAGTTTGTTTGGATCTATTGAAACTATATTATTTTTGGGTGGCTTATAATGAGGATAGGTGGCCAACAAACTTCCCACTAGGAAAGTTGAGGCCACCTATCTCACATATGTGGTGTAAACTTGTGTTTTATAAATAGAAAAAGAAAGCCAAACATACCAAAAAATTTCAAATGTAAAATTCACATTAAAATAAATTTAAGCTTAATTTCAAAATATAAATAAACAAAATTTGTGCCATCCTTTGGCTCATTCTCGTTCTGTGGCAAAGCCTCGTCTTTGATAACCAGCCAATAATTATTCTCAACACCATCAATGTAGGGAAGCAAGCCTTCGAACATAATGGGAAGCCTTTTGTTAAAGAAACACAATATTACAATCAATATATATATATATATATATATTATAATATAATATTATATATATATAAGATATATTGATATATATTTGGGTTTTTTTAAATCCTTCTGAAATCTTGTCTTATATAGTAAAGACTTAGTTTTCTATTTACATAATGACAAGTAGTTGATGCTACTAAAATAATAGTTTCGGGTCATCCGCAAATCTCAATCACCCAGCCAGGCAGGGTCTGAAATTCAGCCAACCTTGAGCCTTGATGGGACCCCATCACCCCACCTTCCAACCAACCAAACATCCCTCAGCCCTCCAAGACTTCAGCACATCACATTTGACTCAAATCTTTTCCTTTGTTCCTTTGTACCCTCCGTCCCTCCAATCCTTCATCCCTCTTATTAACCCGCCCAACATCCTCTGTCCCTTCAGTCCGTTTATTAACCCGCACAACATCCCAAATTTTGGTTAATGAATTTTTTGATATTTCATACTGACTATCAAGAATTTTTTCCTCTATCCGTTATATCAAATGCCAAATCACAAGCTTCTGATAAAAAAACAATGAGAAGCTTTAACCAAATATAAATGATTTCTACCCACCACACCATAATTTTTCCTCCCTTAAAATGCCCATGGTCCATCCTGACTGATCTCAACCCTATTCGAAAACACTCAATGATTGTTTTTGGAATTAAAACTATTAGGGTACTCTCTTATGTTGAGTGGTTTTGTACTAGTTATAGATCAACATGCCCCACAATTATTGGTTAAGTTAATGGGAAATGCTAAACTCTCAAGGAATCAGAGTGCATTCTTTCATGAATGTTGTTGTTTCCAATGGAATGCTTAAAGAGAAATTTCTCTCTAGTCAAATATTTGTTATTCATGTGCGACCTGTTTTCTTTTTCTAGTTGATCATAAAACTTGACAAAAAATAAGTACGCAACCATAACTCCAAGTAAAATGCCTATATATGCATTATGCATCTGAGAAAGTTGAGGAGCACAAACCTTTGAAATGGCTAGAGCTGAGAAAGTTGAGGAGCACATACTGTTGAAATGGCCATTTGATGCTACACTTTGGACTCAAGAAAATTATCAGAGGCTTTCACAAAGATGGCCACTTGATACTACACTTTGGACTTAAGAAAATTATCAAAGCCTTTCACAAATGATCCAAAATGGATCTAAGATAGACTTCTAAGTCTAAAGCATTCCTCACTAAGGAAAATGAAAGTCCAAGGATGCTCTTGGAAATAGTCCCATTGCGTAGATCGTCTCATTTTGAATCTACTGCAACTTGAATGGGCTAAAATGGACTTTGGATGATGAAGTTATTGCAAAAAGAAGATTGCCTTTGTCCTTTGAAAAAGGAGGCAAATTCTTATAAAAATGGCCTAAAAGGTTCAGTAAGGAAATCGCATTGCAAAAGGCCAAAGGGAAGGACTTAACGCAAGGGAGAAAAGAAACCTTGATCAATGATCTCTGATATGTTGGGTCAGAGGTAGGCTGTATCTAATATCGGGGCCCTGGGCAGAGTGATATGCGATTGAATCGACAATAGGGGCGATCAACGATCGGAGGAGCAGAGGCATAGACTCCGCTGATGCGATACGTGAGGTGTGATATCGGCGATCGGTGGATCAATGGTCGGCATAACCAAAGGGAAGAGCCCCAGGCCATAGCAACAACGATATTGTGACATGTGATAAAACAATGGGCTGATGTGCGATTGTGCGTGGACCATTGGATTGGGTCGATGATCAACAGTTAGGATTCGATCGGGGTGATCGGTGATTGGGCGATCGACAGATCCCCGATACAAAGGGCCATTACATGCACCATGCGACTTGTGATAGCGATATGATGATAAGGGCTAGACCCAATGGGTCTATAGACCCGATTTCATAATTTTTGAAATCCAGGAATGCAGGATTTCTTTGTATTTCTTATGTATTGGGTTTTTTGACCATTTTGCTATGCGATTGTGATAAGAAATATTTGGATGGACATGATAGGTTTTTAAGGGCGACTCGATAATATTTGTAGTTCAGGATTTTGCGCCCGATAGTGTATTTCTGTTATATTTCTATGTATTGGAATTTTGTTCTGTTTTCAGGTTTTCGCCTAAAGAAAGGCCCCAATTCCTTTGTAACTGTCCTTGATCATTGTGCCATGCTACAAGCGGGATTTTTGTAACAATGATGTGTTTGTAACGCACAGAGACACAGAGACAGAAGCCAGAGGGCCAGCCGAAGAGATAGAGTAATGATCACGCATAAAGAAATGGACAGGAAGTCACAAAGATGAAAGGAGGCCTCACAAAAGCTAGAGAGCATGTTTGAGAGGTAGCTCAAATAATTTTGGAGTCACTTGGAGGTCGAACGAAAACCAGAGAGGTCAGAGAAGCCAGAGCCAGAGCCAGAGCCGAGAGCAGAAGCAGAGGCCGACATAGGTTGGAGGCAGTTGCAAAGAATAGAGCCAACGTTCATTCTCAAGGTTCCAATAGTTGAGGTGACTGTAGGGGAGCACAAAATCCATTGAGATGGAGTTCAGAAAATCCTAAAGACCTCTAAGAGCCATGGAGTAGTAATGAAGCTTCAAAACAATAAAGAGATCAAATGATCCAGCTGTTTCTGGTGTTCAGAGTGTGCTAAAGATAGAAGAAGGCATTCCAGAGACAATTGAAAGAATTCTAAGGGAGTTGGTGCAAGCTAGAGCTCAAGACAACTCAGAGTGCTGATTAAAGGAGTCTAGTCTAGAGAAGCCTAGATTTGTCTGTAGAGTATGGATAGCCAGTGGGACAAGATGGTATTCTAAGCCCATAGGTCCATTTGTAAACCAAAAGCGATGAGCGTGGAGCTTATAAAATAATTTATGCCATAATCCCATAGAGCCTAGTTGAGTTGACTAGAGCTCAAGGAGACGTAGCCCAAGAGGTTTGGTTGAACTCCATATTATATTGTTGTTATGTGTGATGCTTATTTGCTGCACTGTTTCACTGTTATATGTTTTTATATCAGTTTAAGCAAATAAACATAAAGCACATAAACAGTTAAAAGCAAACACAAGCATACACCTATTTTCAAGCACTTTTTAATTCCGCAATTGGTTAATCATAAGGTCTTGGGAATATATAACCTTTGGAGTGGGAGAGGTTCTTGTAAGCTTGACAAGAAGCCTTTAATGCCCCATTTTCAGATCAGGTGGTATTAGAGCCTAAGATTGATTAACCCCACCTTCAGGAAGGTGATATCAAAGTTGGTTATACCAGAGAAAGTGGTATCATATCAGAATGCTTGATTGATAGAGCAAAGGATTGCTTTTCGGAAAGGTGTTTGGGTAGTCAAGGATTGATTGTCTGATTGATTGTATGCTTGTTTGAAAAATCAATATTATTTGAGTTTGCAAAGGTGAAGGGAAAGCTACTGATAGCTAAGTCCAAGAGAGGACAAGAAGGAAGAAGGGCTAAAGGCATTTTTCTTATCCCAAAGGGCCTCAAGGCAATCCTTGAAGCACAAGAGGTTTGTTGCAAAAGGTTTCTTGAATAAAGATCTTTGTTAATCTTGTTTGAAGTTCTTTTGTTCATTTGCATAATGACAACTTCTACAAGTGAGTCCTCAAATTCCTTCTTCATCACAAGATTCTTTGATGAAGACATGAAGCAATACTTGTTCATCATGATGGATAAGGTGAGAGAAATGTATGAGGATGGAAGGAAGAGCAGCATGCTGAGAGAGCAGTTGATTTCCATGGAGGAAGAGAAGCAGTTGCTTTCTGACAGATGCAGGTGTTCATAAGCATACACTTTAACTAGAGAGTTGTGAAAACTTTGAAGCCATTGAAGAGGTTGATGGTGTTCCAAAGGGAGCTACTTCTTCAGTCAATTCACCTCCTCATGAAGGCAATAAAGGTGAAAAAGAAAGGTATAAATATGGTTCTAATCATATTCCTTTCGATTATGTAAAGCATGATAAATTTCCATATAAGCATGGGAAAATAATTGCATGTTCCTTTTGTGGTTTGGATAACCATAATATTTCTAGATGTTGGAAGAGAATGGTCACATACAAGAAAATTTTGAAGGAAAGGAAGCAAGAATCCAAAGGTCCACTGGACAAGGCAAATCATGCTGTCAAGAAGATGCACATGTGTTGCACTTACTTCCATAAGCAAGGACATGTTGTTGCAAAATGTTGGACTCAGAATCCAACAATGCTTCCACAAAAGCTGAAGAAAGCAGAAAGAGAGAATGGCAGAAACAGAAAGGAAGTTTCCATGAATGATGTGTTTTAGGATGATTCACATGTTGATGCTGATGTGAAAACAAAGGAAAGACCTTTGAAATGGATTGGCAAGAAATGGTTAGAGTTCTTATCCAATGAAGAATGCATGTATATTGATATGATGCATCTATTTGCATTTATTTGTTAATGGAATGCAAGTTTTAGGTTCTTACCAAGAAGGTGAATGGAAAAAGCTGAGTAGGAGGCTCACTTTGTTGCTGCAACATTATGTTCATTTTAGCTTCGAAAGTACAGTGTGCTTAAGCGAAAGTTGAAGGATGAAATGCATGCATGAGAATGTTGAGCATGAACATAGGGATGTTGATGTTTTCATTGTATTTGAACATGTATGTGTAATTAACATAAAGGGTTGATTGCTTTGTTGTAAACATGCATGTAATATTGACTTGGGAAAAGTTGATGTGGTCTCCAAGATGGAGATAATGATGAAGTGTTTCATCTTTTGAAAAGAATCCTTGAGATCCTTTCTACATGCTTGACATGAAGGGTCATTTGTTTTAAAAGCATGTTTTGTGGGCTTGTTATCTAGTCCATCATTTGTATGAAGATGTAAAGACATGGAGGTGTTCACAAAATGTGGAATCTGTTTCTTTTGTTGAAGTAGGAGTTTAGGCCATCCAGTTGTTGTCTGTAATCCTATTGTTGTTAATAGTTGTTGTTGGCAGTATGTCAAACAGGTACAAATGAAAATTTTGTGAAGTAGATGTAACTTCGCTTTTGTTTGAGCTACCTTGGATCAATGATCAAGGAAGAGAATTTCAAACTACCTTCTATAATCTTCTTAGTAGGAGTTTTGCATGAAGCCAAGGAGGAAGACAGTTCTTCCTAGGAGGACCAGCACATCCACGAAGGGAAGTGGTCAAAGGCTTTGGTTCAAAGGTAAGTGTAAGGAGGCTAAAAGAAGAGGGTAAGGTACTCTCATTTACTATTTAGATTGGTATGTCAATCTTTTGGAGACCAAAAGTTCTTTTAGTGGGAAGGTGTGATCCAAAATGGTTCTAAGATAGACTTCTAAGTCTAAAGTGTTCCTCACAGAGGAAAATAAAAGTCCAAGGATGCTCTTGGAAATAGTCCCATTGCATAGATCTTCTCATTCTGAATCTACTGCAACTTGAATGGGCTAAAATGAACTTTGGATGATGAAGTTATTGCAGAAAGAAGATTGCCTTTGTCCTTTGAAAAAGGAGACAAATTTTTATAAAAATGGCCTAAAAGGCTCAGTGAGGAAATCGCATCGCAAAAAGCCAAAGGGAAGGACTTAACACAAGGGTAGAAAAAAACCCCAATCAACGATCTCTGATATATCGGGTCGGAGGTAGGCTGCATCCGTTATTGGGACCACATGCAAAGCAATATGTGAATGAATCGACGATCGGGGCGATTGGCGATTGGAGGAGCAGAGGCATAGACCCCGTCGATGCGATACACAAGGTGTGATATCGGCGATCAGAGGATCATTGGATCAGTAGATCAACAATGTGCATAACCAAAGGGAAGGCCCCTAGGCCATTGTGACATCGATATTGCGACATGCGATAAAGCGATGGGTCGAAGTGCAATTGCACGTGAACCTTTGGATCGGGTGCACATATCAATGGTCAGGATTCGATTGAGGTGATTGGCGATTGGCTGATCAGTAGATCCCCAATACAAAGGGCCATTACATGCACCATGTGACTTGTGATAGTGATATGTCGATAAGGGCTGGACCCGATGGGTTTATAGGCCCGATTTCATAAGTTTGAAACTCAGGAATGCGATATTTCTTTGTATTTCCTGTGTATTGGGTTTTTTAAGCATTTTTCTATGTGATTGCGGTAAGTGATATTTAGACGGACCCGATAGGTTTTTAGGGGCGATTCAATAATATTTGAAGTCTAGGATTTTGCGTCGGATAGTGTATTTTCGGTATATTTGTGTATTGGAATTTTGTTCCGTTTTCGGGTTTTCGCCTGAAGAAAGGCCCCGATTCCTTTGTAACTGTCCCTGATCATTGTGCCACATTGCAAGCGGGCGTTTTGTAACAAAGATGCATTTGTAATGAATAGAACAACAGAGCCAGAAGCCACAGGGCCAGCTGAAGAGGCAGAGGAGTGATCATGCACAGAGAAACAGACAAGAAGCTGCAGAGCTGGAAGGAGGCCTCGCAAAAGCCAGCGAACACGATTGAGAGGTAGCACAGAGAGTTTTGGAGTTGATTGGAGGCCAAGCAAAAACCAGAGAGCTCAGAGAAGCCAGACCCAGAGCCAGAGCTATAGAGCTAGAGATAGAGTCGAGAGCAGAAGCAAAGGACGACATAGGTTAGAGGCAATTGCAGAGGATAGAGATAGTGTTCATTCTCAAGGTTCCAATAGTCGAGGTGACTGTAGGGGACTGCTGAATCCATTGAGATGGATTTCAAAAAATCTTGAACACTTCTAAGAGCTATGGAGCAGTAATGAAGCTTCAGAACAACAAAGAGATCAAATGATCTAGTTGTTGCTGGTGTTCAGAGTGTGCTAAAGATAGAAGAAGGCATTCCAGATATAGTTGAAAGAATTCTGAGGGAGTTGGTGCAAGATAGAGCTCAAGATAGCTCAGGGCACTGATTGAAGGAGTCTAGTCCATAGAAGCCTAGATATGTCTGCAGATTATGGAGAGATAGCGAGACAAAATGGTATTCTAAACCCATAGGTTCAGTTGTAAACAATGGAGTTGAGCGTGGAGCTTGTAAAAGAATTTATGCCATAATCCCAGAGAGACTAGTTGAGTTGACTAGGCTCAAGGAGACGCAGCCCAAGAGGTTTGGGTGAACTCCATATTATATTACTGTTATGTGTGATGCTTATTTGTTGCACCGTTTCACTGTTATTTTTTTTTATATATGTTTAAGAAAATCAACTTAAATCACATAAATAGTTTAAAACAAACACAAGCATACACCTATTTTCAAGCACTTTTTAATTCCACAACTGGTTAATCATAAGGTCTTGGGAATATATAAGCTTTGGAGTGGGAGAGGTTCTTGTAAGCTTGACAAGAAGCCTTTAGTGCCCCATTTTCAGATCAACAAAGATGGCCATTTGATGCTACACTTTGGACTTAAGAAAATTATCAAAGCCTTTCACAACATTGGTTGAGGTGAGGTTACTATAAAATTTATTTTCCAAGAAGTTAGAAATGACCCAAAATTTTATAGGAATGACCTAACACTTTATTGAAATGAGCATAAGGTGTATGACTAAATGACCCCAAATAGTTACGACCCATAATTGTCTTGGTGTTCAGGCAGGGAGGATATATTAGATTTGAAGTGGAAAAATAAATTAGCAATATACACTTTGCAATAATACATATTGCGTTAAATGTGGTATAGATTCATATTGTATTAAATGTTATATAGGTCAAATCCTAAATGTGTTTATCCATATTTATACAACAGTTAAACATAAAAGACTATCCAAACCTATACCACCATTCAAAATTTGTAAGTGTATATCATGATCTATACAACCCTTAAATGGATTACCCTCTTGGTCAAATAGGAGGGCAAATAAAACAACATGGGTTGGCCTGGTCAAATGTTCTGTGAGATAAAAAGAGAAAAAATTTAAGAGTAAAACAATTAAGTTGAAATCCCTTTGCCTAATTATCTTTATTGGAATTCTGTATTGCAATTAAAACAATTAAATTGAAATGCTTCGCCTGTTAATCGTCATTGTAATTATGTATTGCAATTAAAACAATTAAATTAAAATCCTTTGCCTAATCATCTTTATTGGAATTTTGTATTGCAAGTGATTCAACAGTAATAGTTTATTTTTAAACCAATAAATTATAAATTATCATCATCCAACAACAATGGACGGACGATAATTTAAGCGTGGAGCAGGAGGGGAGTTAGGAATTTCAAATCTTGAAATTATGAATAGTCTAGATTTCATAATCTAGAAATATTCTTCCTTCTTTAATACATATTGTGTATTAATGAACAATTTTATTTCTTCCTTTAATACCTCATCTAATCAACAGTTTTGTTTCTTCATTTAATAAAAATGTGTAAATCGTTTTTCAATTTCTTAGATGTATGAAAAGTGTTGATGCAGGAGCATTCGAGTGAAAAGGTGAAAGTTGGAAAATGTTTTTATTTTATTTTATTTTGCTAGACAGAGAGAAAAACATTTTGAGTTTCTATTTTATTTTGTTTCATTTAAAATTAAGGTTGACTCAGCCATTGTTTGTTTTTAAAATTAGGCAAGCAAATCAAGATAGGATTAGTTAGGGACTTGTTTAAAGAAACTGTTAGACAACTGAAAAGTAACTAAGGAACAGTTCCTCAACTGTAAAGAAATTGCTAATAATGCATTGAAAAGGAAAAACAGAGCTCATTGAGGGGCTGCCATCCAGAGAGAGAAAGAGAGCTCAGTATTTGTAATTTACGATTATTTTGGACCTCTATAAAAGCAAACAATTTTAAAATATGTCATTAAGGAAGTAGATTAGTTTTATTATTTCCCTTGTGCATGGATATTTCAGGCATCGAAATGAAAGCAAGATAGTGAAACCATTCATTAAAGAATCCAAATAGCATCGGCAAAAATCTTGTAACAGGAAGCATCTCAAACCGAAAACAAAACAAAGGTACACCAACATATACAATAAATTTGTTTCCTTTTTCCTCAACAAAAAAATCAGGTACTATTATATTCAACATTCAAGAATTCCTGTACATTTAATTTTCATTTCCCATTTAATAGTTCACTGTACAAAATCTATAACCCTGGAATCGTGGAGGGTTCCGAAAGCCATATAACCAAAAACATTACAATTCACAAACTAAACGCTAATAAAACACTGAGGGCACAAACATCTCTGGAACCACATCCATACACGGAGGAATGGAAACACCAAGGGTTATACTTGATTACAGATAGAACAAGCTACAGAGTAATTACAGACAGAAAAAGGAACAAAGCAAGTAAGAAACAACTACAGCCACGGAAAGACCCTAGCCGTGTTTTCCCTAAGCCCGTGAATAGTACCAAGGATGAAGCTATGGAGCAGCGTTCCCCAGGAAGGATCTACACACCACCATAGAACAAGGCAACGGTTAGATAGGGTCACGATACCAAAACACAGTGAACAACAAACCGAAAGAGGAGCGAGGGTTTTACCTGGAGGAGGACCGATTCTGCGACAGAGGATGAGAGCCGAGACCCGCAAAAGAGGGTTTCTCTGAATAGAAATGCCTTGAAAGTGTTTTGCCTACTCACTAAGGAGCTGGAACATTAGAACATAAAAAACGGAAGGTGAAATTACAATCGGAACGAGAGAATTACTTGAGAGCAAGTTTGCCGAGCTGTCCTGTGCAGCAGCTAGGCGAGAACCTGTGTCTGCAGAGTTGAACCATCACCAGAACCAACATCAAACACACAAATCACCACAAGATAGGGAAAAAATGAAGCTTGAGCCAAATGATAGAGAGAAATAGACTTGCAGGAAGAAAATGACTTGAAACCCTCCAAAAACCAGAGAAGTGAATCATCATAGAGAGTGAGCAGAGGCACAACACCAACAAACCACAAGGAACAAGCGAAGCACAACAAACAACCATATGGGACAAGCAAGGCACGATACTTATCAACCATCGCAAGAACCAGGCGAAAGCACTGAGCACCCACAGAGCCAAACCATAACAAAGAAGGAATGAATTCCAAATACCCTCGATGAAAGTGATAACCCATGGTTGCAAGCCTGAGGCCAGTACAAAGGGCGGGTAGATTACCATAAATCACATTAAAACCATATGCCAAAACCCTGCCACTAACTTTAATTTGAAAATGAAAGAATTGAACTATCACAGCTACGTGTCCCTCCTCAGGATCACCACCAATTTTTGGTATTAGAGCAGATTGTTCCTTTCTCTCAGTAAAGATGGAGGTAGGAAGAAGGGTTTGAGGAAGATCCATCAGAAGAGTAGCAGATGAAGGGTTATGAGAAGGAATTAGGAATTTAACTGCACATTTGGCAGCAACGGAAGTAGGAAGGCGTAGAGATCCAGAAGGTGGGGATGACAGTGAGGAGGAAAACACAGCCACGACGGATGGGTCAGATGACAAAGGACTAGAGATTAACCTATTGAGGTCAGTTTTGTTGGCTAGCAGCAAGCCAAGATCGGAGCTCTCTAATTATGATGGTAGTTTGTCCACAGAGGCACTGTTAGACTAGATAAGTGAACTAGATAAATATTTTGAATATGTTGAAATCATTGAAGACAAGAGGATTAGGTTTTTTGTCACCAAGTTGAAGGGACATGCAGCACTATGGTGGGATAGTGTACAGGTAGAAAGGAGGAGATTGAACAAACCATTGATTGAAAAATGGGACAGGATGATTGCTAGAATGAAGAGAAAGTTTCTGCCTAAAGATTATCAAATTTCCCTTTATAGACAAGTACATAACCTGAGGCAGAGAATGATGATCGTAAAGGAATATACTGAAGAATTTTATAAAGCCAACCTAAGAGCTAGTTATGTTGAAGATACCCCTGAGAAAACAGTGAGGTTTCTAAATGGTATATAGATGGAGATCCTAGACGAAATTAGTATTCTTTCCCCTAAGACCATAGAGGATGCTTATCAGAGTGCTTTGAAGTTGGAGGAAAAGATTGCTAGGAAACAAAATGCCAAAAGAGGACATGGTTCTAGCAGAGGTCGAGGATAGACTTTTGGCAGAGGTAGGATTGCCAACAGCAATGAAGAGGGAAGTAGTTCAAAGACTTCGAGACAGACTTAAAGGGAGGGTAACACCAGAGGAGCAAGGTCATACCAGTGAGGAAGAGGTAATGGCAGAGGCAGAGGAAATGCCTATCAGTGTTACAAGTGTCACAAGTGGGGACGTAGGTCCTTTGAGTGTCCTGAAAATGAAAAAACTGGACAAAGGGGAGCATATGTCACTCAACCCAATGAAGTGGAGGCACCACCACAGGAGGTGGAAAATATGACAGAAACCAGGGAAGCCTTAGTGTTGAACAAGGTATTATGGAAACCAGATAAGGAAGTAGCTGATCAGACATAGAGGAAAGCATTGTTCCAGACTGTGTGCAAGTCACATGGGAAATGCTGCAAATTAATCATAGACAATGGAAGTACTGATAATCTGGTAGCTACTAAAATGGTGGGGAAATTGGGTTTGAAGAAGTTGAAGCACCCAACTCGAGATAAGGTGTCTTGGTGGTAGAAAGGTCACCAAATGCTGGTCGATGAGTAGTGTGAAATAGAGTTTCATATTGGCAAGTACAAGGACAAGGTGACTTGCGATATCATGCCTATGGACGTGTGCCATATTCTGCTGGGAAGACCATGGGAGTATGATAAGAAGGTCGTCCATGATGGGGAAACAAATTGTTACAAGTTCGTTAAAGATGGGATAAAGCATACACTAGTGCCCATGAAGGAAAAGGATGCTGCAGAAACTAGTGGGACAAAAGCATTACTGTTAGGTGGAAAAGAGTTTCTGCGACAGATGGAGGATGATGAGGTGAAATATGTAGTTGTGTGAAGGCAAAAACCAATATTGATCCATACTGAAGTCACTGACTTACCTAAAGAGATACATGACATGCTGCAAGAATTTAGTGATATTGTTGTAGACGATCTACCAGACAAATTACCATCCAAGCGGAGCATTAGCCACCATATTGATTTTATTCCAGGAGCTAGTTTTTTAAACAAGGCTACCTAGTGGATGAGTTTGAAGGATAATGAAGAAATCTGGAAGCAGGTGCAAGGGTTGTTGGATAAAGGACTGATTCGGGAGAGTTTAAGCCCTTGTGCAGTTGGACTGTTTTAGCTCCGAAGAAAGGTGGTGAGTGGTGAATGTGCACTGCTTCCCGGGCCATTAACAAAATCACTATCAGGTAGATGTTTCCTTTACCTCGGATGGATGATATGATGGATTGTTTGAGTGGGGAAATGTATTTTTCAAAGATAGACCTGAAAAGCGGCTATCACCAAATCAGAATTCGAGAAGGTGACGAGTGGAAGACAACTTTCAATACTAATGAAGGCTTGTATGAATGGCTGGTTATGTCATTTGGATTAAGCAATGCCCCCAGCACGTTCATGTAGTTGATGAACAAGATGTTGAAGGAATTCATTGGTAAATTTGTGATTGTGTATCTGGATGATATACTTATATTCAACAAGATGAAGGAAGGATATTTTCGACGCGTGAGGTATGTATTGGAAAAATTGCAGCAAAATAAATTACTGATAAATTTGAAGAAATGTTGTTTTTTCAAGAAAGAGTTAATTTATTTGGGATTTGTAATTTTAAAAAATGAACTAAAAATGGATCCAGAAAAGGTTGTAGCCATAGTTAGCTGGCTGTCTCCCAAAAGTTTGTTTGAGGTATGGAGTTTTCATGGATTGGCAAGGTTTTATCAGAAATTTATTAAAATTTTTAGTGGGATTTGTGCACCCATGGTGGACACCATTAAGAAGGAAAATCAGCCTTTTCGTTGGACAGAAATGGCAGAGAAGAGTTTTCAACTGCTCAAAAGAAAAATTACTGAAAAACCGATTTTGAGACTAGTAGACTTTAACAAACTTTTTGAAGTTCGTTGTGATGCCAGTGGAATAACCATTGGTGCAGTACTCAACCAAGAGGACAAGCCAGTAGCCTATTTAAGTGAGAAACTAAATGAAAGTAGGCAGAAGTACATGTCTTATGACAAGGAATTTTATGTAGTGGTTCAAGCACTAAAGCATTGGAGACATTATCTGTTGGTCAATGAATTTGTCTTATTTTCAGACAATTCTGCATTACAGTATGTTATGTAGCAGCATAAGCTAAACCATAAACATGCGAAGTGGGTGGAGTACCTACAGAGTTTTACGTTTGTGTTGAAACACATCATCGGTCAAGCCAACAAAGTGGTAGATGCATTAAGCAGGAGAAATTTGATCCTACAGGAAAGTACAATACAAGTATTAGGATTTGAACATCTTAAGGACTTGTATGAGGCAGATGTAGATTTTAAAGAAGCCTATGAAGCTTGCCAAAATCCATTGTTGAGAGATAACAATTCATGGATGGACTATAATATGCAGGAAGGGTTGTTGTTCAAAGGAGGGCAATTGTGTATTCCAGAATGTTCTATGAGAGAGAACTTAATCCAGGAAAAGCATAATGGAGGTTTAGCTAGGCATTTTGGCATAGACAAGGCCTTGGACCAGTTGAGCCACTTTTACTGTTGACCGAATATGCACAAAGATGTACAAACATTTGTGACTAGATGTAAAGTGTGTCAGCTTGCAAAGGGACACAACCAGAACACAAAGTTGTATATGCCCTTACCTATTCCAAACAGACCATGCGACTCAGTCAATTTATACTTTGTCTCAGATCTGCCGAAGACACATCGGGAATTTGATTCCATCATGGTGGTGGTGGATCGTTTCATCAAAATAGCACATTTCATTCCATGTAGGAAAACTAGTGATGCCACACATGTAGCACATTTGTTCTTCATAGAGATAGTCAAATTACATGGCTTACCGAAGTCTATTGTTTCGGACCGAGACGTTAAGTTTATAGGACATTTTTGGCGAACCTTATGAAAAAAATTAGATACCAAAATAAACTTCAGCTCAGCTTATCATCCGCAAACCGATGGTCAAACAGAAGTGGTGAACTAAAGTCTGGGAAATTTATTGAGCAGTTTGGTTGGAGAAAATTCTTGACAGTGGGATCGTGTGCTTGTAGAAGTGGAATTTGCTTATAACGATCACCTAACCGAAGCACGGGCAGTAGTCCTTTCCAACTCCTATACAGAATGCACCCACGTGGAGTACATGAGTTACAGGATCTGGGTCAATTGGAGTGTAGGAGTGTTGATGGTGAAGATTTCGCAAAGGCAATCAAAGATCTTTAGGAACACGTGAAATTAAAATTACAAGACAACAGCCAAAGATATAAGGAGAAATCAGATTTGAAAAGGCGGGAGGTACAATTCAAAGTAGGAGACTTGGTATTAGCACACCTACATAAGGAGAGGTTTCCTAAAGGCGAATACAACAAGTTGAAATTGAAAAAAATTGGGCCTTGAAGGATTCTTCGGAAGTTTTTTGCGAATGCTTATGAATTGCAGTTACCGCGAGGTATAGGAATTTCACCCATTTTTAATGTGGTAGATCTATATCCCTACATTGCAGCAGATGAAGAAGACAGTTTGGAAAGATGAACACGGGACACCCAGAATGAGAATGATTCGTGGATTAAACAAATTCCCCTAGCAAAGCCTTTAGAGATCAAATAGATCCTAGACACCCAGGCGGCCAGACGGACTCGAAGGAAAGAATATTTGCAGTACCTAGTCAAGTGGAAGGCTCATCCTATTGAAGATAGTTCTTGGTTAGATGCTAGCCAGATTCAAAGCGACGGGTACTCTATTGAAGAGCTCATGGATAGGCGCCATGATTTTAATTTACCCCGGGAGCCTGATGTAGGAGCATCCGAGTGAAAAGGCAACAACTGGGAAATTTTTTTATTTTATTTTATTTTGTTGGACAGAGAGAAAAACATTTTGAGTTTCTGTTTTATTTTGTTTCATTTAAAATTAAGGCTGACTCAACCATTGTTTTTTTTTAAATTAGGCAAGCAGATCAAGATAGGATTAGTTAGGGACTTGTTTAAAGAAACTGGTAGACAACTGAAAAGTAACTGAGGAACAGTTCCTCAACTGTAAAGAAACTGCTAATAATGCATTGAAAAGGAAAAACCAGAGCTCATTGAGGGGTTTCCATCCAGAGAGAGAGAGCTCAGTATTTGTAATTTACAATTATTTTGAACCTCTATAAAAGAAAACAATTCTAAAATCTACCATTAAGGAAGTAGAGTAGTTTTATTATTTCCCTTGTGCATAGATATTTCAGGCATCGAAATGAAAGCAAGAAAGTGAAACCATTCATTAAAGAATCTGAATAGCATCGATAAGAATATTGTAACATGAAGCATCTCAAACCGAGAACCAAACATAGGTACACCATCATATACAATACATTTTTTTCCTTTTTTCTCAACAAAAAAACTAGGTATTGTTATATTCAACATTCAAGCATTCCTATACATTTCATTTTCATTTCCCATTTAACAGTTCACTGTACAAAATCTATAAACCTAGAATCGTGGAGGGTTCCGAAACCCATATAACCAAATACATTACAATTCACAGACTAAACACTAATCAAACAGTGAGGGCACAAACACCTCTGGAACCACATCCATACATGAAGGAATCGAAACCCCAAGGGTTATACCCGATTTCAGACAGAACAAGCAACAAAACAATTACAGATAGAACAAGCAACAAAGCAAGCAAGAAACGACTACAGCCACGAAAACCCAAATTTTCCCTAAGCTCGCGAACAGTCCCAAGGACGAAGCCGTGGAGCAACATTCCCGTGGAAGGACCTACACACCACCACAAAATAGGCAACGGTTAGATAGGGTCACAATACTGAAACGCAGTGAAAAAGAAACTGGAAGAGGAGTGAGGGTTTTACTTGGAGGAGGAATGATTCCGTGATAGAGGACAAGAGATGAGATCCGCAACAGATGTTTTCTCCCAATAGAAGTGCCATTAAAGCATTTTGCCTGCTCACTAAGGAGCCAGAATGTTAGAACCTCAAAAACAGAAGGTGAAATTGCAAACGAAACGAGAGGATTACCTGAGAGCGAGTTCGCCAAGCCATCCTGTGCAGTAGCTAGGTGAGAACCTGTGTTTGTAGAGTCGAACCATCACCAGACCCAACATCAAACACACAAATCACCACAAAACAAAGCAAAAACGAAGCTTGAGCCAAATGACAGAGACAAATAGACTTGCAAGTGGAAAATGACCTAAAACCCTCCAAAAACTAGAGAAGTGAATCATCACAGAGAGTGAGTAGAGGCACAACACCAATAAACCATAGGGAACAAGCGAAGCACAACAAACCACCATACGGGACAAGCAAGGCACGATACTTACCAACCATTGCAAGAACCAGGCGAAAGCACCGAGCACCCCCAGAGCCAAACCATAGCAAAGAAGGAATGAATTCCAAATACCCTCGGCGAAAGTGATAACCCATGGTTGGAAGCCCGAGGCCAGTACAAAGGGTGGGCAGAGTACCATAAATATCATTAAAACCATATGCCAAAACCTTTCCACTGACTTTAATTCGAAAATGAAAGAATTAAACGGTCACAACTATGTGTCCCTCCTCGGGATCGCCAACAAGTGTAGAAAAATATTATATATGAAAAGTGAATTTCATGCCTAAGGTGGTGAGGTGGGTAACGTTTACATGAACTGGTTGTTGCACCATTGACTACCATACCATTGGAGTCAGGACGTCTGCTCCATAGTTAATTAAATACATAAATACACCATGTGTAAGTATGTTAAGTTTTCAATAAAAGTAATTTTAATATTTATTTAAAACAAAACTAAAAATAACCATATAAATGAAAAAGCTATAATACAATTCATTATAAATAAGTGAAAATACTGCTCCCAAATATTTTAATATATATTTTAATTAAATAGTTGTAAAATAAATCTTTAAAACTAAAAACCATATCTTATGAACATATTACTATTACAATCACATTTATTTAAATAAATGTGGTTGACATATGTCAAAAGACAAGCTTATATCAATCAAATACTCAATCACAATTGTAAAAATCCTTGAAATACTATATCAATCACATATACAATCACATTAGTAAAAGTGGTTGATATAAACAGACATTAATGATATAGGTTTAATATTTATATTAATATTGATATTGATAATAAATACATAATAATAAAAAGAATATTGTAAAATAATTATTACATTATAAAATATTAAATAATAATAATAATAATAATAATTAATTCCTTCCTTTTCCCTTAAGTTTTATTATTATTATTATTTAATAATAATAATAATAAACTTTGGGATTAATATTAAAAACCAAAAGTATAACTATTAATCATTGCATATTAATTAACATTAATAATTAATTAATTATTAACTCGTTAATATTTCGTTAGGGAATTTTGGAATAACACTGTGTAATATGTGTGATTACACAATGTTATAAGACAACTTACACATATTACACAGCGTTATCAAACATATCACACATATTACACAGTGTTATTCTAGAATTCTCTAGCAATATGATATTCACTATAGAAGTCTCCAATCACTCATAATTAATATTTATTAAGATATTTGAATTATAACTAAATTAATATTAATTAATAAATATTAATTTTCCATTTTAATTATTAATAATTAATTATTAGTGGTTTATTAATTATTAATTATTAATAGTTATTAATTAATTTAATTAATTAATTATTAATTATTATTTGTTATAATTAATTATCAATTATTAACTACTTATACTTATTTATAAATAAATAATTTTTATAATTGAATATTAATTACAAAAATTAACTAATCATTATTTAATATAATTATTTATTAATTATTAATAATTAGCCTAATTTATTATTACATTAATTACTAATGACTACTCTTATTATAATTAATATTACTATATTAAAATATGTCATATTAATTAAGATAATACTATTTATTGATTACTATTTTTACTAAATGCTTATTATTTATTAATTACGATTCTTATTATTAACTAATATCGTTACTATTAAGATAATCAAAACATTATTGACCATGGCTTGTCATGGTTGATTTTCATATTGAGACAATCTTTGTCATAATGCGACATTGGACCATTGTTGACATTAGTTGACCATGATTGATTTTCGTATGGAGATAATTTTTGTCACAATGCAGCGTAGGACCATGGTTGATTTTCATATGGAGAAAATCTTTGTCACAATGTGACATTGGACTATGCTTGATTTTCATATTGAGAAAATCTTCGTCATAATGTGACGTTAAACCATGGTTGGCCAAGATCATAAACCAGGATTTATATTATAAACCCTAAAATAAACATGGTTGATCATTGTTCATTTTCATATTGGCACAATCTTTGTCACAATGCGACGTTCGACCATGGTTGATTTTCATATTGAGAAATCATTTGTCACAATGTGACATTGGACCATAGTTGAATTTCATATTAAGAAAATATTTGTCATAATGTGATGTTGGACCATGGTCAACTAATATTATAAACCCAACGATTTATATTAAACCCTAATATTCATATTATAAACCCAAGGGATTCATACTAAAATCCAAAGGAATTATAAACCCAAAGAAACAATTTAAAATCCCAAGGGATTAATATTATAAACCCAATGTATGTAAACCCTAAGATAAAGATTATAAACCCTAAAATAAACATGGTTCACCACGGTTTACCATGGTTGATTTTCATATAGAGACAATCTTTGTCTCAATGTCATGTTGGACCATGGTTGACCATAATTGACCATGATTGATTTTCATATGGAGACAATCTTTGTCAGAATGTGATGCTGGAAAATTGTTGATTTTCATATTGAGATTTTTTTTTTCACAATGTGATGTCGAACCACAGTTGATTTTCATACGGAGACAATCTTTGTCACAATGCGAAGTTGGAGTATGGTTGATTTTTATATTAGGAAAACCTTAGTCACATTATGACATTGGACCATAGTTAATTTTCATACCGAGACAATCTTTGTCACAATGCGACCTTGGACCCTGGTTGATTTTCATATTAAGAAAATCTTTGTCATAATGTGACGTTGGATCATGCTTGACCATGATTATAAACCCAAGGGATTTGTATTAAATCCAAGGATTAATATTATAAACCATATGAATATGAATCCTAAGATAATATTAACCATGGTTGACCATGGTTGATTTTCATTTCAAGAAAATCTTTGACATAATGTGACGTTGTACCATGTGTGACCATGAATGACCATGAGCGATTTTCACATCAAGACAATCTTTATCACAATGCGATGTTGGACCATGGTTGATTTTCATATTCAGGAAATCTTTGTCACAATGTGACGTTGGACCATGGCGCACCAAGATTATAAACCCAACTACTTATATTAAACCTAAGATTAATATTATAAATCCAATGGATTAATGCTAAAAACCCAAGGAATTATAAACCCAACGAAATAATGTTAAACCCCAAGGGATTAATATTATAAACCCAAGGTATGTAAACCCTAAGATAAAAATTAGAAACCCTTAAATAAATATGGTTCACCATGGTTTACGATGGTTTATTTTCATATAGAGACAATCTTTGTCTCAATGTGACATTGGACCATGGCTGACCATAGTTGACGATGATTGATTTTCATATGCAGACAATCTTTGTCACAATGCGACGCTGGATGATGGTTGATTTTCATATTGAGAAAAAAATTGTTACAATGTGATATTGGACCATAGTTGATTTTCACATGGAGGCAATCTTTGTCACAATGCGACATTGGACCATGGTTGATTTTCATATTGAGAAAATATTTGTCACAATGTGACATTCGACCATAGTTAATTTTCATATGGAGAAAATATTTGTCAAAATGCGAGTTTGGACCATGGTTGATTTTCATATTGAGAAAATATTTGTCATAATGTGACGTTGGATCAAGCTTGACCATGATTATAAACCCAAGGGATTTATATTAAACAAAAAAATTAATATTATAAACCCTATGAATATGAACCCTAAGATAATATTAACCATGGTTGATGATGGTTGATTTTCATTTCGATACAATCTTTGACACAATGCGATGTTGGACCATCGGTGACCATGGTTGACCATGAATGACCATGAGTGATTTTCATATCAAGACGATGTTTGACACAATGTGACGTTGGACCATCGTTGATTTTCATATTCAATTTTTTTTTTACAATATGAATAAACCTTATGAATAATATTATACCCTAGAAATATGAACCTTTAGATTAATAACCCAAGGGATTTATATTATAAACCTAATGGACTTATAAGCACAAGGGATTAATACTAAAAACCCAAGGGATTATAGATCGAATGGAACAATATTAAACCCAAGGGTTTAATATTATAAACCCAAGGTATATAAAACCAATGATAAATATTATAAATACTAAAATAAATATGGTTGACCATCATTGACCATGGTTTATTTTCATATTGATGCAACCTTTGTCACAAAACAAGGTTCGAGCATGTTGACCATTATTGATTTTCACATTGAAGCAATCTTTGTCACAATGTGATGTCGGCCCATGGTTGACATTGGATGATTTTCATATTGAGACAATCTTTGTCACAATGCGAGATTGGACCATGGTTGACCATGGACAACCATGGTTGTCACAATGTGACATTGGACCAAGAGACCATCTTCTTTATAATGTGACCATGATTATTGACCATGGTTGATTTTCATATTGAGACAACTTTTGTCACAATACAATGGAGGACCATTGTTAACAATGTTTAACCGTGATTGACCATAATTAACTCTAGTCAAACCTATAACGATCTTAAAATAAATATTACTAATATTGTAATTAACATTTATGTTTATATATAATCTATACAAATAACTATTATCTTAATTAATATTTTATTTATGTGAATAAAATGATTGATACTCAATGCTATATACTTAGTTATTTTTTTATTCATGCTTTAATTTCCAATATATTTAATTAAGTTAAAAATAACATATTAAAATATGTTTTAATTCTATGTATTTAATTATATAGTAATATAAATTTTTAATATATTTTAATATACACGAATAATATTGTAATAGTTTTTAAATATTATTTTAATTATTTTATTTTTTAAAATTTATATATGAAAGAAATATGAAATTAGTTTAGAGACCATTTAATTAGTGATCTAAAATATTATGTAAATGTCATCACGTCCTTTAATAGCATCTTCAATACTTAGCTGACCTATATACTATACACGAAATTCACTAAAGGGTTCCCCCAAGAAAATCAAACAAATGAACTACAAACAAGAGCCGAAAAAAAAAAAATCTCTTAATTACCATGCAACTAGACGATGACCCTCGGGTTAGTCTTCATTTTTTTTTAGGTTGGAAGGTTTTTGTTCCTACAGGCTTGAATTAATAAATACAAAAAAAATATACAATAAATTAAATTTCTGAGGTTTAGATAGAAGTGATCAGGTTTAAAAGTCATAAGATAAAAAGTTATTTAACGACCATAAAGTGGATTAAAATAAATATTAATATTATGTTTTATATTAGTGTTTATTGCTCGGGTCATTTTCATCCATTGATTTGTATATTAAATATGGAAAAGATAATAACTCAGATTAGTGGTATTATGTTTTATATTAGGGGTTAGTGTTTGGGTCATTTTCATCCATTGATTTGTATATTAAATGTGGAAAGGATAATAATTTGGATTAGTGGTTGTGTTAGTTTTAATTAAAAATAAATAATTAGAAGAATTTTGCAAGATTAGGCTTAATGTGGTTGTGTTAATTTTAATTAAAAATAAATATTTAAAAGAATTTTGTAAGATTATGTTGGGAGACATTTTTATTAAAAATAAGTAATTAAAATCAAGGAGAGCACTCATTGATCATCACTATCCACCAAAACCTGAAACTCCTAACTCTTCTCCATTTGTTTCTAGCTAAACACATTTGAAGCTCTATTTATGAGATTCTTGTAATATGTGAGAGGAAGCTTGGACATGAAAACTGACCCCATATCATAGGAAGAAAGAAAACGACAAATTTAAAAACTATACGTGTATATTAAGTTTTTTAAAATAATGAATTATTAAGAATAATAAAATAATAAACATAGTGAACAAATTAATAAAAAATCATTTATATATATATATATATATCAAAAAGAGTAAAATAATAAACACAAGGAATAGATTAATAAAAAATCTCATTAATATCCTATACAATTTATCTCATTAATATATTATACATATAGCATGTCATTATGCAATGTCTAAAATTAGACTTAGTTATTAAGCTATACATGCAAACCTAAAATAAATTATTCAAAATTTGCATAGCTATATAAAAATGAAAAAATTGAAAACACTAAAATTAGGGTTATAAACATTAGGAGTTGGCTACAATTTGAGGTTAGTATTCTTCCGTGGGATGACTAGTTGCTTCTTTTCAGTTAAGGTTAGTATTCTTCACTACTAGGTACATGTTCATACAAACTTTCATTTTGATACCATGGTTGAAACACAAGGCACATATAAAATTATAGATAATTAGTACCTAAGAGATGATTTTAACTTCTCAAATGATGCACAAATGAGGGGAGAATCTCCCACTATATATACAAACCATACAAGAAACCAATCACTAATTATATGTCCTACCCATAAAGTGTGGGCATGAGATCATCAAGAGTTGCTCCACGAGTTGTTCAGGCCACAAATAAACACTAAAATATTATAATATTGATGGTAGTCTCATGACAACACATTCATATTGCTCTGGTATATCTTCTACATGTGCGATTCCATATGAAATTCTATACAAGTATCTGTGAGGTCACATTTTTTCCCATGGCCCTGATGACCCATTTTGCCACTAACACTAGAGGTTCAAGAAAGCCAACCATATACCTTTTTCCCACCTTTATGCTTTTCTTAGAAAAAGTGTCAAAGAAGTATATTCCATTTTTGGTATCCTTCACTAGGAATTAGACATGAAGAGTAAAAACATGATCTGCAGCCATGTCTCCAACCATGATAGTGATACAACTTTAAAAGGAAACATATTGGGCTGCCCGACATTAAAGATTTCTTTCCAACAGGGATTTCCATATGCCATGGTTGGATGTGTTTCCATTTTATGTTAAGCCTCATTGGAAATCCTTCTTGCTCTCTAATGAATGCCCATCTTTTCCTTCCTCACAGTAACTTTAGAAACTTTTGCAAAAATGTCAAGTTAGCACATAACACTACACCCTTAATAGAATCATAATATAGTTTACCTTTAACATAGTTAGAAGATACGTTGGGAGTGAGAATTGAGACATCAAAAAAATAGGCACTTGGTAATTGCTCATAACTGAGAGGTGAGTTCCTCAATTTTCTTCTTGAACTCAATAACTACAAGAAGATATCCTAGAGCATTGACTATAAAAACATATAAAAAAGAGGCCAAAGGCAACCCTATCCAATAGAATGGTGAAGTAGAGACGCTGGTGATAGTTTTCTGTTAACACACAAAATGGTAGAGGCATTTGAACAACGTGTGCTGACTGCTTCAGCCATTATATCATATCAAGAATGAAATCTTACTAAGTTTTGTTTTATGCCTTGTCAAAAAAGGACCTTTTGCCTAGTCTTCCTTTTCCGAATGAAGAGTCTCCTAGGAGGTAACAAAATCATCAAGGATGAGATGACCTATGAAAAAACCTATTTTCTTAATGGTCAAACACTTGAGGTAGTTGTATGTTTGATGTAAGCAACTACATTAAATGAAGTGATAAGACTGCTAACCACTTATAGTTTCCTTTCATGTCCCTTTAGAGATAAAATTAATAAGATCTACATTCACTTGCTCCCATATTTGGCTTTTGTTAAATCCTATTAGCAAATCCAGAAAAGTATTGGCCAAAGAGCTAAATATATTCACAGGGCAACCAATCCAATTTTGGTGGATTTCCGTTTGCCATGTCTCGTAAAGCCTGAAGCTTCTTATATTTTTTAGTAGGTTTGAACATAGAAGATTTCTCAGACACATGAATTTTACTAGGAAGTTGGAAGAATTTGGTTGTTAATATATTTAGTTACAAGTCAACTAGTTCCATGGTCAGTGGAAGAAAAAGCCTTCAAAAAATTTGAATAAATTGTCATTATTCTACATGTTCATTAGCTAGTTGTCATATGGGCCTTTGATAATGAAAATTTTTCAGAAGCCCATTATTGTGTTAAGAAGGAAGTTCATTTTATGCTTTTTGGAGTTGTAATGGTGATAGGATGTTTAAGATTCATCAAACAATAGATTGAATACTAAAGCAAATTAACTAAAGGAAACTGAACATTGTGGGCTAGAGCTGAAAATTATATTACATATCATTCACTGTCATACAATAGTAACTTATGTTAAAAATGAGTTAAAATGTTGCATTAAATTGGATATGTTGGGCCATTTTGAACCATGTGTCTTACCATTGCATGATTCCAGTGAGAAGGATGAACTCTTTATATTCTTGATTAGTTTGTTTTTTATTTTTATTTTTCCCACACATTGCTTTTAGCATGCCCATCTACTCTATTATAACCAAGTATATACAACTATTGATAGACACAAGCATTGGGTTAAACTTATGTTAAACTTTCGTTCAATTTTGTAATAAATGGGCTTTGTTCTTTAAGTGTTCTAAAATTTATTTTTCTTTGCAATTTTTTCTCCATCATGCTTTCTCTCGATTGGGTTGTTGGTGATGACTATCAATGTCTTTTATTTCCACATATATGTTTGTTAATTTGCTGTTTTTTTTTTGTATTTTTGAAAATAATGAAAGAAATGTAGACTCTAGATCAAAATACTAGAACTCTAAAAAGTTGATACTACCTGAAAAGGGTGGTTTGTTGGGTCCCGGTGACAAATTTTTACGAGCATCCAATGTAATCATTTAAAATTTCACCATACCATTTATTCTCTCTGATTAGTCATGTTTTATTCCATTGCTCGCTCAAGAACCTGAGACTTGATAAATGTTTTGATGGAAGCCCCTTTTTTTTTGGAAGCTATTATGATGGAAGTGTGATGCCAGTCTAATATGGAAATTATGAGCATGGTGGTTGGAAATGTTTTCAGTAACCTCAAACCAAAACAAATGTATATTAATCAATTTCAAAGAATTATGTACATGTTGTATTTATAAACACATATAGGAAATAATTTAACTAGTTCCCGGGAGTTCTTAGACTCCAATAACTACCCAAACTGACCGAAGGTTAATCTCGAGGGTTAGATGTCTAACATTCCCCCTTAATCTGATGGGATATACCAAAGTCCAAGGACAAGAGCTCAAAATGCAAAAATTCATCTAAGCCAAGAGCTGAATGTCTCTCAAGAAACAGTTTTTAGGGATGACCACAAACCAATATGGGAGAACTCAAAGTCTCAACCAACACCAAATCTAGAACCTTCATAGCGCTTCTTAGAACAACCAAAAGTCATGGTTTATGGTGACCACAAACTCTGGAACTATCACAACAGTTCCTCGAATAATTCCAAATATGGAAGTGCTCAATCAACTCAATCAAATAAACTTTGACTTAGGCTCACTTGAAATCTTGAATTCGAACCTGTAGGAGACCATCAACAATTCCCCCCTTGTCGGATGCAAGGTGAGAAGTACTCTTCATCACTGCAAGGCAGGTCATTACTCTCAAACACATTGTTTGGTATGACCTGTAAATCTTCTTGGTTGTTTTCTTCCAATCCCAAGAAGTAATCCATCCAAAATTTACCTTCTCTCTTGCAGTCATCTTCTTTTTGGAACATATATTTGTATGATGATTTTGCTTTCCACAATGCTCACAGGGTGAAGATCAAAACACTGATCTTTCAGACGTCCAACTTTGTTACACTATTGGCATCTATCAACTTGTTTTGGAACAACACCATCCAGAAAAATAGCACTTCAAAATTGTATTGGTTTAGCAAAATCTGGAATGTGAAAAGATAAATCCAGAATATCCTCATTATAATCCAAACCAATTCTGTGTTTATTGTGTCTAATCTCTTTCCATGGCCTTATGATTTTTTTTGGAATACATGATTCTTATAAGAACATTTAGTTGCATTTTATTTGAAACAACTGCATTACACTGATCATTTTCTGACTGATGATCGGGCTCAAACAAACCATCATTCTGAACAAGAACATGTTCAAAATTACTGTTTTGCGGTTCTTCTCACTGAAACTGGGACTATAGCTCCAAGAATTCAACTGTTCTTTTATCATTTTGCAAACATGACTGAATTTAGAGAGTCTGTCCTTACTGACTTGGACATTGTTATGAACACTGGATGGCATTAAACTATGTAGTAACTACAACAAATCATTGACTTTGGCCATTTTCTTGAGCAATCAACTTTGAAAAAGGTTTGTCAGCTACCATCGAAAATGCACCCAATATAAACAAAGCTACAATGACTTAACCAGGTGTTGGGTTCAATCGAAAATGCACCCGTTTAGAAATAAAATTCAAGAATAAAGAGATAAATAATGCTATATAGCTGCAACTACACAATTAGGAACTTTATCTTTGCTCCATACAATGAACACCATGAAAACTCAAGCTTGTTGTGAATTAAATACAATATGCATGAGCTGGAAATTTATCAAATAGTGACATGCTCAGGGTCACCAACCCATGGAAACTGAAATCATGTTCACAACCTCCAAAATTTTGAAATCATGTTCACAACCTCCAAAAATATCTCCTAAAATTAGCTTTAAGAAAATATATTTCAAAATTGTCTCTATAAAGATTTGAACTTGACACCTTCAATATACCAAATAACTATATAAAATTCACCAACCACAATTTCATTTTCTCATCTTGATTTTATATCCATAAACTCCACCTCCAAAAATATCTCCCAAAATTAGCTTTAAACAAATATCTTTCAAAAATGTTTCTATAAAGATTTGAACTTGAGACCTTTGATAGACCAAATGAATATATAAAATTCACTAACCACAATGTAGTTTTCCCTTCTTGATTTTATATCCATAATCTCTGTTATTTAAACTTCATCAAAAACAAAATCATTTATTTAAATTTGAACAAAAACAAAATCAAAACTTGATGTCATTCCCTATAAGCTCCTTTTCTCCACTTGCTAGCAATCAAAATTACTCCATTTAATGGAAATAAGATAAGGAAGGCAAGCCTTCCCTCTTCTCAAAAACTTTCACCAATAAAATATGCGCAACTCGCCATATAAAATAATTAACTTCTCAAACAATGCTTAAAAAAAAAATCCACGTCTTTTTTTTTTTTTCACTTCCCATAAAAATTACTTTTTATCTTGGCTCCTTTTACATAAAGTTTGCTGGTTTACCTTAATATTTTTAATAGTGAATTTTACATGTGAAAATTATGGCGGCATCCTGAGAGTTACTCCTTACTCTTGGGTATTTTTTTATTCCTTTCTCAATTCAAAGAAAATTTTCACAACTTTCTCAAAAATTAGTGTTCACATTAGAAATCATTATTTAGATAATTTTCAAATTTCACCACAATTTAAGGTGAATGCCATTTCATCCATGCTTACCAACTCCTTCCACATTATTCTGCTTGAAATTTTTGTAAGTTACAGGCCAACTACCACGCTTCTGCTCTATTGTTATCATCATGCACATCCAGAAAATACAAACCGGCATACCTTTTCTTTTAATCAACATATTTAATGACTTCCACGTCAATTAATCCTTCAACAGACTTATCCTTTCTTCCACGTAAATTCCTCCTTCAATGGACTTATCCCTGCGTTGGTTGCTTCAATGGCAATCAAGCACTTGATCAAAATAAATAGTAGCCTCTTTCACACTTCACTGTTTGTTTTGTTTTTGTTTTTTTTTTTTTTAACTTTAAATCTTTAATACAGTAAACCGATGGAAGCAACTTTTAACAAGCGGGGCAAATAAATTTTGTTCATTATTTTTTTCACTAACCACACATCTTTCGTACATAAAAAATATGCCTAGTTTCTTGATTTCATAACATGAGACATAGATTATATCTTACAATATCCAATGATTACCTCCACATTGATGCTGATCCATGCAAGACTTTTATATAAATTCCTCTTTCAAAAAATCATGTTGGTCGAAAAGTCACCTCCTTCAACGCAGTCTCAACGCTCTTTATCAAAATCTTCATGCCAAGGTTTGAGAAAGGAGAATGGTCAAGAAAACCATAAAGCTAGTGGCTCAGGTTTAAGCCTGCTATCATTCAATAAAGCATCTCACTTGGTCTGATACCACTGGATTTCTCCAATCTTCTTTCGTTATGACAGAAAGTTATAAAACTTACAAAGAGTTAATAGCTTGGGTGTCCCACTGGGCTAACCTTCTGTTGCATTCAACTATCCTCACAACCTTCAAGCTCTGCATCTCCTTTACGCCATAGACTTCAAATACATGGAGTTTAGAAACAACTCAACCAGGGCTCTGATAAAATCAATCTTTCCTAATTCACTGACAAGAATGCGTCCAAGTCCAGATTTTTCTCGCTCCTTGTTCAACATTATGATTGATATAATTTGGACCCGTAGCACAAACATCCATGGCCACAAAACTAGTGACTCATATCTTCGAACCAATGCTTTGATACCACTGTAAGACACATGATACTGTAAACCAAATCAAATGTATATTAATCAATCTCAAAGAATTTTGTAAGTGTTGTACATATAAATACATATAGGAAACAATTGAATTAGTTTTGAGGAGTTCTTGGACTCCAATAACTACCCAAACTGGCCCAAGGTTAATCTTGAGGATTAGCTATCTAACAATGTGTGATTGCCTCTCATCGCTCTGTCAATGTTTTGGCATTAGGGGTTGAATGCAAGATTGATAGTCATGGAATTGAAGTGGGTGTGGAATTTGGAGGTCCATGAAGAGGTAATGGTGAATCCATAGGGAGGAAGAATTTTGCAGAGTTGTGAGGGAAATAATGGCTTTGGAAGACGGAGAAGGAGGTGAGGTAGAGGATACCGCAAATGGGAAATGTGTTCGATCCCACTTGTTAGATTTTAATTGGAGGGAGGTAGATGAAAATGACACTTTGCTATTGTTGGCCATGAATAGTGTTTGTCTAGCCTAATGCCTACCATGAACAGTGTTTGCCCGACCTAACATGGCATCGAGACACCTTCCTTCCTTGTAAGGAAGTATGTATAAATTTATAAAGGTTAAATGAGTATAATTTTTTTTTATAATTATAAATAATTAGAACAACCATATTTATCAATGTGGTTGATATAGGCAGATAATCCTATATGAAGCACATATACAATCACATTAGTAAATGTGATTGATATACAAAAAAATGCATTTATCAACGCATTAAAATTATAGGATTATAATGTAATTGGCTATTGAAAATATTATTGTACTTTAATAACTTATAAATAAAAACAACCTCACAATATATAAATAAATATATTATATTATAAAATAATATATATACAAAATTAAAGAATATATGAAAGTATACTTTTATTACTAAAAATACTTAATAATTTCCACCATTACTTAATGAAGATATAACATTATTAACATTTAATATAGCATAATTCTTTTATATAATTAAATTATAATCCAAAATATTAATATATACCCAGTAATAATAATATATATATTAATACTAGTAACTATATTAATAGAGATAAAACTAAATAGTTAATAATATTATAAACTCAAAGGATTAATATTATAAACCCAATGGAAAAATATTACATCCTAAGATTTAGATTGTAAACACAAATGATTATAAACCTTAGCATTAATATTATAAATCCAAGAGATTAAAAACCCTACAATTATAAATCTTAAGATTGTAAACGTAAGAGATTAATATTTGAAATCAATTGAATTAATATCTAAATGATATGATTATAAGATTTAAGAGAATATTAAACCTTAAGATTAATAAAAATAAACTCAAGGGATTAATATTATAAACCCTTGGTAATAATACACCCAAGGGGTTAATATTATAACTCCAAGGGATACATGTTATAAATATTTAGGATTAGTAAACCCAATAGATTAATAAACCTAAGGGATTAATATTAATATTAATATTATAAACCCTAAAATTATAAAATCCAATATTATAAACCCCAATATTAAAAATCCAACATTTCAAACCCTTACACTAAAGGATACTATAAAATCCAATATTAAAAACCCCAATATTTTAAACTCAAAGAATAATATTACCAATATTAAAACCCCAATATAAAAAACTCAAAGAATTAAATTATAAACTCGGGGAAAATAAACAAAAGAATTAAATATTATAGAACAGATTATAAACCTTAGTGTTAGACTCAAAGTTAGTATTATAAACCCTATGACCTTAAGATTAAAAACCAAAAGATTAATTTTATAAATGTGATAATATGACATTGCTATTAATCACCTAAATAAAAATATAATAAAAATATAAATATTTATAATTATAATTCAAAATAATATTAATATTAATATTAAAAATTAATAATCCTAAAATAATAATAGTTAATAGTATAAATTATTAAATATTATTATTATTAATAATTATTGTTTGTAAAAAATAAATATTATAAATTAAATGGATTGATACTATAAACCCAATGATGAATATTATAAATGAAAGGAGATTAATAAACCCAAGGGATTATTCATATTAAAAGCCAAACATATGAAAAACCTAATGGGTTAATATTTAAAAGCCCTAAGGGATTAATAAACCAAGGATTAATATTATAAACTGTGGAATTATTAAAACACAAGCGATTAATAAACCCAAATGACTAACATTATAAACCCAAGGGATTAATAACCCCAACTAATTATTAATATTATAAACCCAAGAGAATAACATTAGAGCCTATGATTAATATTACACCCTAGGAATATAAACCCTAAGGTTAATATTATAAATCTTAGGACTAATATTATAAACCTAAGAGATTAATACCATAAATCCAAGGAATTTATAAACTAAGTGATTAATATTATAAGCCTAAGGGGTTAATATTATAAACCTAAGGGAATAATTTTAAACGCAAGGGATTAATATTATAAACCCAAGGGAATAATATTAAACCCTAGGATGAATATTAAACCCTAGAAATATAAACCCTAAAATTAATATACCCAATGGATTAATACTGTAAACCCTAGGCTTAATGTTAAACCCTATGATTAATATTATAAACCAAAATAATTTATATTATAAACCCAATGGATTATAAACCCAAGGGATTTATGTTAAACCTTAGGATTAATATATAAACCCTATAATAATATTAGATCATAAGAATATGATCCCTTAGATTAATAAACCCAAGGGATTGATATTATAAACCAAGACACTAATAAAAAAAGGATTAATACTAAAAACTAAAAAACCCAAAGGATTAATACTGTAAACCCAAGGTATATAAACCTTAGGGTAAGTATTATAAACCCTAAAGCAAACATGGTTGATCACGATTCATTTTCATATTGAGATAATATTTGTCACAATGCAATGTTGGACCATGGTTGACCATGATTTATATTCATATTGAAAGAATCATTGTTACATTGTGACATTGGACCGTGGTTGACATAACATTAAACCATAGGTAAATAGTATTAAATCCTAGTAACATGAACACAAAGATTAATAAACCAAAGAGATTATAACCTAAGGGATTATAAACTAAAGGGATTAATATTAAACCATAATATTAATATTATAAACCATAGGATAAATATTAAACCCTTAGAATATAAACCCTAAGATTAATATTAGAAACCCTAGGATCAATATTATAAACCTAAGAGATTAATAAACCCATTGGATTAATATTAAAGACCCAAGGGATTATAAATCCAAAGGAATAACATTAGAGCATATGATTAATATTAAATCCTAAGAATTTAAACCCTAATATTAAGATTATAAACCTTAGGATTAATATTATAAACCCAAGAGATTAATACTAAAAATCTAAAGAATTTATAAGCCTAAGGGATTAATATTATAAACTCAATGGATTCTAAGCTGAAGAGAATAATTTTAAGTCCAAGGGAATAATATTATAAACCTAAGGGAATAATTTTAAACCCAAGGGATTAATATTATAAACCTAAGGGGATAATTTTAAACCCAAGGGAATAACATTAAACCCTAGGAATATAAACCCTAAAACAAATAAACCCAAGGGATTAATATTGTAAACCCTAGGCTTAATATTAAACTCTAGGAATGTAAACCCTCGGAATTTATAATCCTAAGGGATTAATATTATAAACTCAATGGCTTATAAACCCAAGGGATTAATATTATAAACCCAAGGGAATAATATTAAACCCTAGGAATATAAACTCTAAAACTCATAAACCCAATAGATTAATATTGTAAACCTTAGGCTTAATATTAAACCCTAGAAATATAAACCCTATAGTTAATATTATAAACCCTAAGAATTTATATTATAAACCCAAGAGATTTATATTAAACCTTAGGATTAATATATAAACCCTATTATAATATTCTACCCTAGGAATATTGACCCTTAGATTGATAAACCCAAGGGATTGATATTATAAACACAAGGCATAAATATTAAAAACCCAAGGGATAAATATTAAAAACCCAAAGAATTTTAAACACAAGGGAATAAAAAACTTAGGATTGATATTAAATCCTAGGAACATAAACCCTAAGATTAATAAACCTAAGGTATTAATACTATAAAACCAAGGGTTTATAAACTAAATGGATTAATATTAAACCCTAAGATTAATATTATAAACCATAGGATTAATATTAAACCATGAGAATACAAACCATATGATTAATATTAGAAACCATAAGATCAATATTATAAACCTTAGGATTAATTTTATAAACCCAAGGGATTAATACTATAAATCCAAGGAATTTATAAACCTAAAGAATTAATATTATAAACCCAAGGGATTAATATTATAAACCTAAGGTAATAATTTTAAACTCAAGGGATTAATATTATAAACATAAGGGAATAATTTTAAATCCTAAGGGAATAATATTAAACCCTAGGATGAGTATTACACCATAGAAATATAAACCCTAAAACTAATATACCCAAGGAATTAATACTATAAACCCTAAGTTTAAACCCAAAGAATTTATATTATAAACCTAAGGGACTTATATTAAACCTTATCATTAATATGTAAACACTATCATAATATTATACCATAATAACACGAACCCTTAGATTAATAAACCTAAGGGATTGCTATTATAAACCCAAGGAACTAATAAAAACAAGGTATTAATACTAAAAACCAAAAACCCAAAGGATTAATATTGTAATGGCAAGGTTGACAATGATTCATTTTCATATTGAGACAATATTTGTCACAATGCAATGTTGGACCACGGTTGACCATGATTGATTTTCATATTTAAGGAACAATTTTCATAATGTGACATTGGACCATAGTTAACCATGATTGACCATGAATGGTTTTAATATTGACAATATTTGTCCCAATGTGATGTTGGACCATGGTTGACATAACATTAATCTTAGTTTTAATATTAAATCCTAGGAACATAAACACCAAGATTAATAAACCGAAAGGATTAATATTATAAACCCAAGGGATTACTAACTAAAGGATTAGTATTGTACCCTAAGATTAATATTATGTTATGCTCTTAACCTGCAAATGATATCCAAATACAGAATATGCGAAGAAAAGAGACCCAGAATACAGAATATGTGAAGGAAAGATACACAGAACACAAAATAGCAATGAATTTATTATTTAGAGAGTAATGTTCACTTGCCTCTTCGAGGGGGCAACCTCCAATAGAGTAGAGCTCGATTACAAAATAAGACATAATGCTCCTCGCAGGGAGTTTCTATCCTTTATATATGAATCCTACGTGCAATACCACGGGCCAATACCATGTATTATTAATACCATCTATCTAATACTATGACCCATTTGCAACTAACTGTGGTTCCGTTATTAATTGTGGATTAACCACTTATAATTATTAATATGGGCTTTATTGACTCTTGACTATGACGTGGTCCCATTACATAGATAAGGGGGTTAGGGTGGGACCCTAACATGCCCCCCCCCTTAAGACTAGCCTTGTCCTGAAGGCTGAAGCTGCGGAAACTGCTGCAGAATAGTGGCTGGTTCCCAAGTTGCATCTTATGGAGAGGTGTCTTTCCATTTGACGAGGACTTCCTTAATCATGCGGCCGTGTAGTTGCTTGACTCGTGTGTCGAGGACCTGTTCCGGTTGAAGCTAGATGGATCCTTCTTCGTCCAATTTCGGGAGACTAGTCTGAATTCTGCAATTGTTCCTAATCACTTTCTTGAGGCATGAGACATGAAAAACTGGATGGATTTTTGTAGTAGGTGGCAAGGCCAACTTGTAGGCCACTTCTCCAATGCGTTGAAGTACTGGATAGGGTCTGTATAATTTGGGAGAGAGTTTCTGACATCCCTTGTCGTTGAGTGATGTTTGCTTGTATGGTTGGAGCCGTAAAAAGACCTGATCCCCTTCTTGAAGGTGGCGCTCTGAGCGATGCTGGTCTACTTGTTGCTTCATGCGGTTATGAGCTTGATGAAGATTTTCTCTAAGATGGGCGAGCATAGTTGCGCGGCGTTGTAGGAGTTGATCCACTGCTTGGACTTTTGGGCATCCCTTGAGATATGCAGTAGGTGAAGGCGGGAGTTGACCATATACTGCTTCATAGGGGGTCATTTTGGTGGTGGCATGATAGTTGGTATTATACCACCATTCTGCCAGAGGAAGCCACTGTACCCAAAGATATTGTTTTTCTGAAGTAAAACACCTAAGGTAGGTTTCTAGACATTTGTTGATGGCTTCAGTTTGACCATCTATTTGTGGATGGTAGGAAGTACTGAGTTTTAGTTGAGTGCCTTGGATTCTGAAGAGTTCCTGCCAAACATTGCTGGTGAAGATCGGGTCGCGGTCGGACACAATAGAAATAGGCATGCCATGAAATTTGAAGATCTGATCCATGAAAGTTTGAGCAACCAAGGTTGGTGTAAACGTGTGGGGAAGAGCGCAGAAATGAGCATACTTCAACAATCGGTCCACAACCACCATGATGACTGACTTGTTCCCTAATTTTGGAAGACCTGTAATGAAATCCATAAAAACTTCCGTCCAAATTGATGCCGGAATGGGCAATGGTTTTAATGTGCCAGGTGTGTTGATGGTTTCCCCTTTGTGGCGTTGACAGACATCGAATTCGGTTACGAAGGCAAGGATGTCCTTTTTCATGCCTGTCCAGAAAAATGATCTTCTGGTGCAAGCATACGTCTTCTGAAAGCCCGAATGTCCTGCAATGGGAGATGAGTGCATTTCTGCCAAAATGCGACTTTTGAAGGTGGATGCTGGTGATATTACGACTCTGTCCTTGTAGCGAAGAATATCCTCCTGCCACGAGTAGCCCTTGTTGGAATTTGGATCTGCCTGCAATTGAGAAATGAGTTGGGAGAGCCCTGGGTGTGAAAACCATTCTTTGCGAGCTTCTTCAATCCATTCTGGAATGGGGAGGGAAATAGCTAGCAGGGTACTTTCCTCCTCAAATTGGCGAGATAATGCATCTGCTACACTATTGTCTTTCCCTTCCTTGTAAATGATCTCATAATCATATCCCAGCATTTTGGCTAGCCATTTATTTTGTTGTGGGGAGGATAGGCGTTGCTCCAAAAAATATTTAAGACTATGATGATCTGTGCGGATTTGGAAATGTCGCCCCAATAAATAAGGTCGCCAGGTGTCGACTGCATGTAAGATGGCCATCATTTCCTTCTCGTATGTAGATTGGCCCTGATTATTCCCACTGAGTTGCTGGCTTGTGAAGGCCAATGGTCGCCCTTCCTGCATTAAAACCGCGCGAATACCTGTCCCCGAAGCATCACATTCAATGAAAAAAGATTTGGTGAAGTCAGGTAGTGCTAAAATTGGAGTGGAACACATGGCATTTTTTAGAGCTGTAAAGGCCTGTTGTGCTTCCTCATTCTAGACGAATGAATTTTTCTTTAGGAGTTAGGTGAGGGGCTTCGCTATGCGACCATAGTTGCGGAAAAATTTATGATAATAGCCTGTGAGACCCAAAAATCCTTGCAAACTCTTCAAAGTCTTCAGTTGAGGCCATTCCTGCATGGCTTGGATCTTTTTGGGGTCCACCTTGACACCCTCACGCCCCACAATGTGGCCCAAATACTCTACCTCTGCCCTGCCAAATGAACACTTGGACATCTTGGCAAATAATTTATGCTTGCAGAGCAGTTGCAAGAGTAGATCTACATGTTGAAGATGTGCGGCCCAAGTGCAACTATAGATGAGGATGTCATCGAAGAAGACAAGGACAAATTTCCTGAGATACGGCTTGAGAATGTGATTCATAAGGCTCTGAAAAGTAGAGGGGGCATTACAAAGACCAAATGGCATGACCAGGAATTCATAGTGGCCTTCATGAGTTCTGAAAGCAGTCTTGGGGATGTCGACTTCCTTCATGCGAATTTGGTGGTAGCCTGAGTGAAGATCCAGCTTCGTGAAAAATTGAGCCCCATTGCGTTCATCCAGCAAATCATCAACCACCGGGATGAGAGATTTATCTTTGACTGTCAGCTTATTGAAGGCCCTGAAGTCAGGACACATCCGCCACTCCCCATCTTTTTTGAGCACCATCACCACTGGGGATGAAAAAGGACTGATGCTGGGACGAATGATCCCCGCTTCCAAAAGTTCCTTAATGATTTTTTCTATTTCGTTCTTTTGGGTGAATTGATATCTATATGGGCACACATTTGGGGGTTGGGCCCCTGGAACCAAGGTGATGCTATGATCATGTTCTCCTCGCGAGGGTGGAAGCCCTTGAGGCTTGTCAAAGACTGACAGATGGTTATTAAAAATCTGTTGCATCTCAGGATGAAGTGGCGGCGGCTTGGGTTCGACTACCTGGATGGCATTAAATTGAGCTACAACTCCATGATTTCCCTTTTTTAACAATTTTTCCATCCTATGCGAGCTGATGATAGAGGGGGCTCCCGGCTGGAGTCCACGGAGGGTATGTGTGTGGTTGTTCTGCTTAAAACTCATATACAATTCCTGGAAATCCATTGTGATTGGCCCAAGAGTACGGAGCCATTCAGCGCCAAGGACAATGTCGCAACCCCCCATGTGTATGGAAAACATGTGGGTTTTCAACTGATAATCCCCCATTTGAAGTTTGATATTGTCACAATGGCCTTCACATTTCATTGTGCCTCCATCCGCAATTTGAACTTGGAAGTTAGAAACTGCTCGTACAAAACAATGCACTATTTCTGCGACTTTTTGATGGATGAAATTATGTGTACTTCCACTATCAATCAAGACTACAACTGGGCGATGTTTAATAAACCCTCTGATTTTGAGAGTTTGAGGGGAAGAAATCCCTGCCAAAGCATGCAACGAAATAACTCGTTCTTCAGAGACATTGTCCTGTTGGTTGTCTTCCTCTAGCGGCTCATGTTCCTCCAGTGGTGGATCTTCTTCTGTTGAGCTGTAGTCAGTGGCATCAATTTGAAAAATACTTGGGCTCCTTGCATTTATGACCTGGGGAGTATTTTTCATCACAGTAATAACATAGGCCTTGCTTTCTCCTTTCTGCCATTTCCACCGGTGACACCTTTTGGACCTTAAGTGTTTGAGTCGTGTTGTGAGCCTGTGGAGGGCGACCTTTAGCGGAGAAATTTGGGCGACTGTATTGGGCTGCTAATGCATGTTCGACGTTATGAGCTACCTTGCAAGCTTCCGTCCATGAGGGAGGGTGGTGCAGTAGGACATGGGCTTTAATAGCTTCTTGAAGATCGCTGATAAAACATTCCGTGTAAAACGCATCTAAGAGACCCCAAGTACGGAAGGTTAAGGCTTCAAAAGCTGTAATATATTCCTCCACTGTGCTAGTCTGTTGGAGCTTAGTAAGATGACCCAAAAAAGAGGATTCCTGGTCAAAGCGGTCTTGAAGAACTTTTGTAAATTGGTTCCAAGTCCTAAAAGCTCCACTACGATGTTGATGCCATTCCCACCATTGCCACCTTTCATTGTCCAGGTACATGCTCCCCAACATAAGCTGAGTCGCATAATCTAAGATGCGATTTGATTTGAAATACTACTCCATTTGCGCTATCCATGCCGATGGGTGAGAACCATCAAATTTATGCATATCTAACTTCGGAGGTCACTGACTGGGTTGTGGGAGGGTGTGCCAGACGTGAGGAGAGTGGCTAGACTCACCTTCATGGTATCCATTGCCATTAGACTCCTCCTCATGGGCTTGCTCCTTGTCCTTTGGGATTATTTGCTGGATTTGGATACATAATCCATTAACCAAACTATGGAGGGAGTTCATGGTTTCTTCAAGTTTGTCCATCCTTTCATTGGCCATCGCTTGAGCTCTAGTTGCTACCATACACCAACCTGATGAAAAATGGGGACCGCCAAAAAAAAAAATCACTAATAATTGAATGGTACCACCACGCTCAGCTCATCGTTCTGATTTTGATGGGCTAGATCACCAATAAGCGCCCCAGAAGATCTCATATTTCAAATATGAGCAACTTAGATGAGGAAACATTGAAAGCCCTTTTATTGAAAGCCATCAGAGATGAATGGATAGATATTTTAAACATGATGGGGAAAGGAGACATTTCTCAACTTCCACTTCATGACATAGCATAACTATGTGTCCATCTCTCGAGAGGAAAATCTAAGACAGGAAAAGGGCCTAGAGATCCTTCTCTCATCAGGGCAAACAAATCTGCAATTGGGTCAGTAAGTAGGGCAGAAATTGGCAATATGCTTGATGAATTCAAAACTGATATCTTGGGGAGCCTTAGTCAACAACTAGACACCCTTAAAATTCAAAACAAGCAAAAGCAGAAACTGATGCCCTAGCCATCTTTTTTCAGAAATGTAGGAAGAAACACGCTCTAAGGGAATGCCCATTGGATGCAAAAGTTGTAGAAACATGTATGATTTGCTCAGAGAATCATGAGACCAAGGACTGTCCTTCAATTCCCGGACTCAAAGCTGTCTTTCAAGAAGATCCAAATTCAGTAGTATCTCTTTGTTTCATTGCAAGAAGACCTTGGCAGGGGCAACAAACTCAAGGGTTTAACAACCCTATGAATTTTCAACCCCCACCAAATTGGAATCCTTGGCAACAACCTTGGCCCCAACCTCAAAATCCATATCAATCATGGGTAAAAGGTATGCAAAATCCTTATGGAAGATTTGCTCAATTTTATCAATTTCCTCCATCTTTTCAACAAACTCCACAACTTTCATTACCATTTCCTCAACAACAACCTCCTCAACAAATTCCAAATCCTCAACTCATGCTCCCGTTTCAACAGAAGACAAATCAACTACCCTCTCAGCCATTGCCAAATCCTAACAATAAAAATCCTCAGAATACTTACATGATAGAAGGACAGCAATTTCCTACTTATATGATTGTTCCTCTCAATGATGTACAACTTAGGTCTGGTAGAGTTTTAGAAAGACCTTCTGTAGATGTCCAAGAGCAAGATACCTCCAAGGAGGACTCCCTTAAAGTCAATAAAGGTTCTAAGGAAGCATCTCTTCAAAATTCAAACATTCAAAAAGAGAAAGAAAAGTTAACCCCCACAACTCCTATAGTTGAGCAACCTGCATCTTCATCCACACCTCCTTTCCCTGAAAGATTACAAAGTGATAAAGGGGTGGAAAAACAAATCTTGTTGCCCAACTATGATTTTCTAAATGAATTAAAGAATGTCGGTATCAAGATTCCCTTGCTACAAGACATTAGAGAGATTCCTATTCTAGCAAAAACAATAAAGAATCCACCTGGTAGGAAAAATTGCAGATATCATGATGGGAAAAATTACCATGCAGAAGTATGTAGATCCAGGTATTCCAATTGTCAAAACACATATAAATGGGATAGAAATTCCAAATACATTGATTGACTTAGGGGCCGCTATCAACATTATGAGTAGACAGACTATGGAACAGCTTAAACTTCCTAATCTCCTCTTTACACCTACTTTACTACAACTTGCAGATCAATCAATTATCAAACTAGATGGTGTATTAGAAGATATTTCAGTCTCCTTAGATTCTTGGGAGTATCCAGTAGATTTTATGATTTTGACTCCCAAGAGTAATCTAGGAGGGCACTCACTTATTTTAGGAAGACCTTGGCTAGCCACAGCTGATGCTTTCATTAGTTGTAGATCTGGGGATATGTACATTTCTAATGGTAATTCGACAAAGAAATTTAATTTGTATCCTCCAGCAAAAGCAATCACAGAAGTAGGAGAAAATGAATGGGTTGATGATGAGGACACTATACAACCTGTCTTTACCATTTCTGAAATCAGTGAGGATAGTCAAATTCTGAACACATTAGAAAACTTTGAGACATCTTCAGAATATGACCCCACACAATTTCAGTTGGATTCTGACATTGAATATTTATCATCGAGACAAATGTCTCTTTACTCTATGGAAGAGTTTGGTAGTTCTACCATTGAGATTTTTCCAGGTAAAACATTAAATATCAACAAAAATTTGGAAAAGTCACAACAGGAAGAACTAACCAAAATCTTCCAAAAACATTCTACTGCATTTGCATGGGAGTATACAGATATGAAAGGTATTGATCCTAAGACTTGCATCCATCATATCTATAGTGAGGAAAACAGTAGACCAATTAGACAACCTCAAAGAAGGATGAATCCAAATCTTAGGGAGATAGTGAAAGAAGAGCTCCAGAAACTACTCAATGTAAACTTCATTTATCCAATTTCAGATAGCTGATGGGTTTCTCCTTTGGTTATAGTACCTAAAAAGAATGGTAAATGGAGGGTATGCATTGATTACACAGAATTGAATAAAGCAACTTTGAAGGATCACTTTCCTTTGCCTTTTATCAATCAAGTATTAGATACATTAGCAGGCAAAAAGTGTTTTTCATTTCTGGATGGTTTTAGTGGTTATAACCAAATTCAGGTAGCACTTGAAGATCAAGATAAGACCACATTTACCTGTCCATGGGGAACTTTTGCCTATGCAGTGCTTCCTTTTGGGTTATGTAATGCACCCACAACATTCCAAAGAGTAGTACTAGGAATTTTTTCTGATCTAATCCATGATTGTGTAGAGGTT
>APFE030126964.1:2416-18450 GCA_000404065.3 Pinus taeda | reverse complement strand
TATTTGAGTAAGACTAATTCTATTATCAAAGAAGAGAAATATTTACATAGAGATTGAATTCAGTACACTGCTCTGATACGAAGCAGAGCTTTCAGGAAAAACAGGTAAGAAGACAAAGATCAGAACCCATGCAGGGGACCGAGATGATACTCTTCTGGTACTTCATGGTAGACAAAAACCATCAAAAAACACAAAAAATCCACAACACAGTTTTCATAACAGACTTGCCTGGTGATTACCATAGCATAAAAAAAAGACCGACGCCAATGAGAGCACGCTAGTCATCTTTTGGTTCTTCCACAATACTGCACCATCCCAATATTGGCTCATCCATAGCTAGAGCAACATTCTGATCAGAGGGGCCGGGGTCGACTGGCAACATCTCCTCATCCTGAGTGCTGCAACCAGGAGCAATCGGAACCTGTTGAGGCACCAAACCAATTTCCAGCTGAATAGAAGGAGAGGGACCAGAGACTGCTCCTGAGCCTCCCGGATGAGAGTCTGAGTCCTCCATCTGAGGAGTCTCATGGAAGACCACTGTAATGTGAGCCGTTATCCGAGGCCGATGCAGGGAACTGTTAAAACAAAGCCTAGCTTTAAACCTTCCAGACAAATCTCGAGAAACTCCTTCCATTACTACAGCATTGAAGATCACCGTCATCTCTTGCAGTTTAGAGCGCGCGGAGGGAAAAGTCGTCACAGAGGACATGAAGAATAACCATGGCCACATGAATGAGAGCTATTATGATTTTCCTTGCGCGCATGCCAAACGCTCTTCCACTTGCATGTATTTAACGTTGTGTATTGGGTGGGTAGGTGTCGATCTGCCTTGCCCCACCCCAGTCTTTTCACTTTGATTGCCGCATCAGTCACCTGCATCGGGGGTATCTATATATATATCTATATATATATATATAATATATATATTATATATTTATCATTATAGAGGAACATATGGTGTTACATGCATCAATTAGTTTGACGATCACATCTTGCCCCTTACTCAACAAAGAGGAGAGCAAGCCTTCTCTAGGAAAGAGTTGACCATCAACAGTGAGAGAGGCACCAGTAACAATTCGAAAGTCAAATCATGATGTTTTTTCATCCCATGGTGTTCAAATAAGTGATGCTCTACCATATTGTTAGTATAATATAATACCAAGGTTTAAAATGGTGAATAATTCTTGTCAACATGCTTCGTGGTCCTAGTCCCCTACTACCATGATTATTTGTCCAACTTTTTAGATTCCTTTCATTATTCAACACATCAATTGGATTGATAAATAATGCAACATATGGCTATCATATTTGTTTTTCCCAACTAATGCAAGATTTGACTCTCTTATCAATTTTTTTGGTACAAACTAATGCAAGATTTGACCCTAGGTGGAATACAGTGAGATTGAGATTTATTTTATGCTTTGATTGTTTTATGTTTTAGAATATTTTGGTTATATTTTATTTCAAAATCATCTAAAATTTAATCGATATTTATTAAAATTAAATTGTAATTGTAACAGAAAAATTGTGAAGACATTTAATCATTTATACATTTTAAATTACAATTTAAAGGAAACAAATTACAATATGGGAAAAAATTAGTTCACCGAAATTAAAAATAAAATAATCTAAAAGCTTAAAATGGTTAAAAAAACACCTAACCTTTTTTTTTATCTCACACCACAACCAAAAATGATTTTGTGACAATTAAAAAAAAAAAATACAAAAACTTAAAATGGTTAATCAGAAACCTATCTTTTTCTTTTTCATGTCACATCACTCCATGAACCACTTTGAACGAGGAACAAAGTCTAAATCAAAATCGTCAAAGTTGTTGGTGTAATTAAATATTAAAAGATTCCATTGTTTTCCCCAAGATTTCAAAGACTTGACTTGAAGTGCATTAATATGCACTGATATTTAGAGTCATAGAGTGAGTCGAAGCACATGATAAAGATAAGGAGAACACAATTTCCTGTTGAAAATTGTAACTAGGTTCAGTAGTCATAATTGTCATTGTACTTGTGTAATTATATATTTTATGTAAAAGCAAAAATAAATAAAGAGAAATTTGTTTTCAAGCATGGGTTTCATGCTCAAGTCAATTTGTTAATTAGGTCAAGCATGTTTTTCATGCTTATAGGGTTTATTGAGTTAAAATAATATTTGTCTTCAGTCAAATTATTGTACTAGAGTCAAGTCCCATTTGGACTTTGAAAAGAAAGTAGAAAAATAATTTTGTTCATGTCAAAATGTCAATTTTGTCCCCACAAGACCAAGTTGGCCCCGAAAGTGACCCATTTGACCTCCTGGATGTGTATAAATAGAAGACAGTTTGACCTCATTTGGAGTATCTTAAGCAAGTTCGATTTCTATGCCAAGAAGAAAGAGAAATGCAAGTGAAGAATTCTAGAAGGAAGAGCAAAGGTCCAAGGAAGATAAGAGAGAGAAAGTGAAGGTTAGAAGTTTGTTTTTTCTACCTTAATTTTCTCACATGTGCCAGCTTCTAGAGCTACTACATGGGCTGAAAAATTATGAAGTTACCGCAGGTTAGAAATTTTGTTTCTAGGGGCCAAAAAACTAATATTTTACCAAGTTTGGAAAGCTTGGACTATTGTTGATTCAGTTTGACTTTGACTTGTTGGAGAATCTTGAAAAGAGGGCTGACTTGGATCTTGTGGGAGGTCTTGGTCTTGTTGTTTGGGTCTGGAATTCTCACTTTGATATGATTCTATAAGAAGAGAATATTTTATGGGTTTTCCCCTTGGAGGGGTTTTTCCCTGGTTTGGAGCCTATCTCTTATGTTCATTGTCTTTTTGTGTTATTCATATTTTATGGTTTTGGTAATTGTTTGATGATCATAACATAATAAAAGTAATAAGAAGTCAACACATAATCACAAGAAATTATCAGGTAAAAGAGAAATCAATCCTAATTTCTACCCTAGTGATTTCTCAACATGGTATTAGAGCTAAGGTGAGGAGAAGGCAGCTTGAAGATTAATCTTGTTGGCATAGGGAGAATACTTTCATCAAAATTACTTTGGAGCACATAAGGAAGGGCTTGAGGAAGAAGATTTTTTACTCATCTTAAAGGAAGAACTCTACATCAGCTATTCATCTCTCTGTCTCTCTCTCTCTCTATCATTGAAGGCTCTTGGTTACTCATAATATTTTGAAGAAGATCATCACATTATTAATCTGTTTATTGGAAGCTCTTTGATCATCATTCATTTTGAATGCATATCTATAAGAAGATATCACTTAAGGAGCATCAATCCTGAAAACACCATCTACACTCTTGGAAGCAACATCATTCCTATTTAAAGTAGCTTAAAGCCACCATTGTACCAGCCCTCCTAGAAGTTATAATTTTAGGACATTGTTGAAGTCTCTTGGAAAGTATTGCCAACATCAAGATATTCAAAGACATCATCATCAAGAAGGACACTCATTTGGAAAAAGGTAACTATATTATTGTCTATGTCTCAATATTAAAATCAAATGAATTCATTTTGTAAATAAGGAAACAAACTCGATGGGTCATCAAACTTTCAAGTATGGAAGAGTAGAATAGACTTGTTACTTGTAGAAAATGAAGTCATTGACAATGTTCTTGGAAAATTTAAAGAACCAGAGAAGGATAAGACTCAATAATGGGCCAAGTATGTTAAAGGAAAATTTAGGGCTCAAAGGATTCTCATTGAATCCATCAAGGATCATCTTACTCCATACATTACAAATTTGGGAATATCTAAAGCAATCTATGACAAGTTAGTAAAATTATATTTGGTGAGAACTTCAAGTCAGAAATTACCTTTGATAACAAGACAAGGTTATGAAAAGATGAATATTTGGTTTCATATCATATGAAGGGTCCACAATTGAGGGATCAGTTACAAGGACTTAGAGAAATTGTTTTAGAATCATAATTGACTACTTGTATACTCAATGGTTTACCCCCATAATGGAGTAGTTTTGTAGGAAGAATATATTCTAGAAAGAACACTCTAAACTTTGATGAGCTATGGTCTCTATGTGTTATAGAAGAAACAATATTGAAGGCTAAATATGACACCAAACACGATGAAAGGTATCAAACTTTTATTTCTAGATCGAAGAAGAAAAGTGGAAGGTTTGGAAGGTTTGAACCTCATCAAAGGCATAATAGAATTAACAAAAATCAACCATGTGGAAGACAAGATATGTCCAAAGTACAATTCTTTGGATGCAATGATTATGGACATTTTAAAAGAGATTGTCCTAAGGATCCTCAAAATAAGAAGAACAATAAGAGAATTGATAGAAGTGAAGCCCACGTCAATGAAGAAAATGAAGAACTAAAGAAGAAGTCAAAGAACAAAGATCTTAAAGATATTTACTATTGATGATCTCTACTCTATTAACAATATGTTTTTATTTTTATTAGAAGATGGAAGTTAGAAAAGCTTGTACATTTACTTTTGTAGAAGAATTATGGAATTATGAAAAAGAAGCAAGCAATATTGGAAGGATTAGAGTCTACATAGTCAAGTTATTGGAAGTCGTCATCTAGCAAAACAAGGATATAAGGATTTGGACAATTTAGCTACTTTACAATATATGCACATCACATTTCATACAACTACTACTTGGTATCATGTTATAGAAGCAGTCATTTAGCAGGAAGGGATCACCATGACCCATTGTTAGAAGAAGATTCTTCATCATTTGAAAGAACTATTGTGACATGAAAAAAGGATATTCCACATAGAAGAAAGCAAGCAGTGTAGAAGTTTGAAGATAGTCAAGTTGCAACATAAAGGTACAATTGAGGCACCTCTCATCTTAAGAAAGGAGTCTAATCTTAAACATTATCTTCAAGAAAAACTATAGACGCAATTCATTCAAAAGGAAGTAATCTAGATGGATATTTAAAAGGAATAGGTATGCATATATTTAAAATATAAGCTTCTTATTAGATGGTAGATTCATGTCTTGAGTAAAAAAAATTGTAGAAGAGTTGGATGCATAAATTTACTTGGAAGTATGAGCGTGGTTAAGAATTGGATGGGACAAGAACTCTTTCATATGGTCATTTGACACATAGAAGCATGACAGATGAAGTGTGGTATTAATCAAACATCTGATATAGTATCTCGAAGAAATTAAGATAGGAATGATAATTTCATAGGGAGCTATGAAGATCTTGTTTGATACGATATTGAGTGTTCGAAAAACACATTAAATGATAAGCAACATAAAGAAGAACCCTGGTATTATATGAAGACAGATCATACAGAAAAATGATGACCTTGAAAAGAGAAAGAAGAAAAATTTGACATCTTGACAAGAAAGCAATCATGATTTGGTAACTCTAACATTGATGATTTTGTTTGAAGATATGACTAGGCTACCTAGAAGAACATATTGCAGAAAATTGGGCGAGTGAGATAACAATTATACAACTATTTGATCTAAGTCAATTCAAAGAGCATATAGATTAGACAACATTGGTAATGGAAAAGAAAAATATATGGCAAAAATATGCACTAAGGGAAATAAGGTAGCAGACACAAGAAAACTGGTTGGTCATGTTGATATAGAAGAAGTACACTTTCCCAGTTGAATAGAAAGGGATACCATGAAATTATACATTGATTGGTTTGATAAGATACTTATGATGACAAAGATTCTACAAATGATAGTTGATGGAAATTTTAAGTAAGATAACGAGAACCCTATCACAAAGATAGATTATGAAGAAGTTTGGTTCTACAACATCCAAGAAGGTTGAGGCTCAGGAATGATATGATGATGGAAGAAGGAGCATTGTAACTACTACTTAAATATCTCCATGACAGAACATGAAACTAATTAACAAAACAAATAAATCTTATGAATTAATTCTGTTGATTAAGAGGGCGCAACGATTACCTCCCTGATTGAGAGGGAGCAACAACGGACACCATATTCTCTATATGTCATGCACTAGACAACGACTAACAACCGTAAGTCTTAGTAAAGGCACTGGTAGGGAGAATGGAGGATTAGATAAGAATCTAGGGACTGATACTCCTTGAGGATTGTGAATCTAAGATAGGAAGTCCCATGGATCGACACTCTTTGAGGATTAGACAAGGTCTCCAAGATAAGAGTGGTCGAAGAGGACTGATATTATTTGAGGATTTAAGATCCAAGATAAGAATAGTCCTAAGGACATACCTGGTGAACATCCAGATGGGGTATGTGCTTTGTGAGGCATGATGATGGTGTCTTTGTCATGCCTCCCCATTATTATGCTCTAATCTAGCGAGAGATAGAACTTGTTAGTCAAGACATATCTATGTTGAGAATGTTTGTCATGATGTTGATGCTTAAGGTGCCTTATCAATCCAACTCTTCTTATGAGAATATTTAAATTTGATAGTTTCCCTGTACCTTGTTGTGTAATTATGAATACCTCCCTAGTTAAGAGGGAGTGTTGAAATTTGTAACTAGGTTTGGTCTTCAAAATTGTCATTTCACTTATGTAATTATATATTCTATGTAAAAGAAAAAAGAAAGAAATATAAATTTATTTTCAAGCATGGGTTTCATGCTCAAGTTAATTTTTTAATTAGGTAAAACATGTTCTTCATGGTTCTAGTGTTTATTGAGTCAAAATAATACTTGTCTTGAGTCAAATTATTATACTAGAGTGAAGTCCCTTTTGGAATTTGAAAAGAAAGTTGAAAAATAATTTGATTTGTGTCAAAATGTCAATTATGTCCCCACAAGATCAAGCCAACCCTTACTGGACAAGTCAACCTTGAAAGTGACCCATTCAACCTCCTGGATGTGTATAAATAGAAGACAATTCAACCTCATTTGGTGTATCTCAAGCAAGTTTGATTTATGTGCCAAGAAGAAAGAGAAATGCAAGTGAAGAAGTATAGAAAGAAGAGTTAAGGTAGAAGGAAGACAAGAGAGAGAAAGCGAAGGTCACAAGTTTGTTTTTTCTACCATAATTTTCTCACACGTGCCAATTTCTGGAGCTAATGAAGTGTTGAAAATAACAACAAGAAATGTTAAAAATAACATCTAGAGATTCTAATTTAATTTCTCCTTGAATTAAATTAGGAATTAAATCAAAATTCTATTCTCATAGCAACTTGTAATGGTTAACTAAGTTAATTTGACTTAGTTGGCTCAGTAAATTCGAGTTGGAAGAGTATCTAGAGTCATGTAGAGTGATTCCTAAATTTTAGGGGTCTAAGTTAAATTCTTTTGAGTTGTAATTAATTAAATCAGTCTAACTGATTTATAGTCAGTTACACTAGTTCAAACAATTGGAGGAACTAGTAGGAGTTCTAGTAGTGGGGATAAACTTTAGTGCAACTTCACTACTCCACCAGTTAAGTGGAGATTCACTCATAAATAACTCATGCATGTCAGTTCAGAGGAAGACCCAGTTGAGATTAGAGTTCAGGAGCAGTGTACTACCAGTTGTATAATTTTCCAAGTTGTACAGATGGTGCATGCAATCAGTAGAAGACATATGATGGATTGCGCAGTTATGGATGAGTAATTTACTAATTAAATATGGGTTGATTCTCTTAGGAAGTGCGCAAGGAAGTAGGGGCTTGGTGGGCAATATATTTGGCTAAGTGTTGGCTTGAGCTAGTTTTTTTAAGCAGAGAGATATATTATACTTGTGCAGGAATTGTTCGGGTTGAACACGCTTTGTATTTTCTTCTCAGATCTTCTGTTTAATGCAATATAGATAGTCGGGGTTTTCAGGAGTTTCTTTCCCCAGAGAAATATTGTGTTATGTGCGATTGAAATTCTTCCTCTTCTGCTTAGTTTTTTCATCAATCAATTTTGGTTTACTCTTATGTATAGAGTAGATTATTATCTTATGTTTTAGCATATCACATAAGCAGATTGAATGTACAAGTAAAAATCTACATGGTATTGGAGTTGAAGACATTATAGAGTGATTATAGAAGAGGAGAATTCAAGTTTGTTGTGCAAATGAAATCGAATTTGTAGGTTCATACTTCAGAGTCAATAGTATGTCATTCTACGATTTGAGACTTGAGTATGCCCTGGAGGGCAGCTCGAATTACATAGCTTGGAAGGACAAGATGGAGGCAGTGCTAGATAATGGGCTAAAGGAATTCATAAATCATGATATTCTGAAGCCTCCAGCATCTGATGCCAAAGATCTGGATGAAGGGAGAAAGTGTGTGGAAAAAGCGAGAAAGATTATCCTAGAAGGAGTTCGAGGTCATATTGTCTTGAATCTCCACAGTAAAGAAACTCCATTTATAATGTGGAAGGCATTGACAAACCTATTTCAAAATAGTAGTGACCACAGGAAGATGGCACTGAAATATAAACTCAGAAAGATCAAGATGGAGAAGGGAGACTCTTTTCCAAAGTACTTGACCAAGTTCACTCAATGTTGGGATGAGCTTGGAAGTGTCAGGATTACTTTTTCCGAAAATGATCTGGTGAGCCTAACACTTCTAGGACTTCCCAAGAGCTAGCACAGTTACCAAGACTCAGTTAATGGCAGGGAGAAGCTACTAGAGTGGGAGCGGTTTTGGTCTGACTTGGTACGAGAAGAGTTTCGGCGGAACACCAGAGATGGGACCTCATCCAAAGAAGTGGAAGAGGACTTTGCATTAGTTAGCAAAGAAAATAAATTCAAGGGAGATAAGTCCCAAGGTGAGGTGGGTGGAAAGAAGAAGAACTTGTTGGCTCAAGAAATTCATAGATCATGATATTCCTAAGCCTCCAACATTTGATGCCAAATAGTTGGCTGAATGGAGAAAGTGTGTGGCAAAAGCGAGAAGGATTATCCTATAAGGAGTTCGGGATCATATTGTCTCGAATCCCAACAGTAAGGAAACTCCATTTACAATGTGGAAGGCATTGGCGAACCTATTTCAAAATAGCAGTGACCACAGGAAGTTGGCACTGAAAGAAAAACTCAAAAAGATCAAGATGGAGAAGGGAAATTATATTCTGAAGTACTTGACCAAGTTCTCTCAATGTCAGGATGAGCTTGGAAGTGTGAGGATTACTGTTTCCAAAGATGATCTAGTGAGCCTAACACTGCTAGGGATTCCCAAGAGTTGGCACAGTTACAAGGACTCAGTTAATTGGAGGGAGAATCTACCAGAGTGGGAGCAATTTTGGTTCGACTTGGTATAAGGGAAGTTTCGGCGGAACACCAGAGATGGGACCTCATCCAAAGAAGTGGAATAGGACTTTGCATTAGTCAACAAAGAAAATAAAGCTAAGGGAAAGAAGTCCCAAGGTAAGGTGGATGGTAAGAAGAAGGACTTTTCGAACATCAAGTGTTTTCATTGTCATGAGTATGGGAATTATGCCACAAATTGCCCACAGAAGAAAGCAAGCAAGAAGGATCATGTAGTAGCAACAGTAGGTAAAACTATAGCTTCACAATTCAAACTTGATTTCAGTCTCATTGCATGCATGACCATCACTATAATGGGAATCATGTGGTATCTCGACAATGGTGCCTCGTTCCATATGACAGGGAATAGAGATCTCTTCAATGACTTTGAGGAGAAAGGCCTCAAGCAGAACATAGAGTTTGGATATGATGGGAGGTATAGCCCAACCGACATTGGGTAAAGTTACCTTTCAGAAGGAGTTTGGCTCCCCTCTCAGAATCACATATGTGATGTATATTCCAGGACTAAAGAAGATTCTTGTTTTCTTCGCGATATTGGAAGACTGTGGCTATGATGTAATTTTTTGAAAATGAAAGGTTTTCCTTATACACATCGCCACGAGACAGGTGAAACATATCGGTGTGTGAGTCAAGAAATTGTATGCACTTGAGATACAAGATGCATGAAAATCCTTGAGGAGCAAGGCAAAGGTTAGAGACTTGGTGGTTGAGAGGGAGCATGAATTACCTCTCGACATTGAGCCCCAAAAGCAGCCTCAACAAGTTGTGGAGCAACCACAATTGGAGAAATAGAGAGGAATTTGAGTGTAAACATACACTCAAGAAGAGACCTCTAGCAGGGGGGGGAATTAGCCAAGTGGGCAGAGGAAGCACATGCAGCCATACCTCTAGGTGAGAGGTGGGGCAATGTGAACTAATAGTCCCAAGAGTGTAGAAATTTGGGAAGGGTCCATTGAGATGTTTTGTCTCATGGATCATTACCTTGCCACGGGAGCCCATAGTACATGGCAGTAGGATGGATCAGTGGCGATTGATGTAGTCATATGTCAGAGTGACAAAGGAAGAGACTAGCAGCAGTCATATACTGGGAAGCGCAAAGCAGAGTTGGAAGAAGTGTAGATGGCTCAGTGCATAGTTAGCAGAAGCGCATAGTTTTCAATAGACATTGCAGTAGACAGTAGCAGTTAGAGACTCTAGTGATAGATGCATCATATTGATTCAAGTTGGATGATTTTCAGTTTCAAAAGTTGTAGCAGAAACAACACTAGAGAGAAGTGTTGCATGCAGAACATTCCAAAGAAACCTGATCGAGATAGAGTTGAATTCCTTTCCTTTTGAGAGGGAGTGTTGAGAATAGCAACAAGAAATGTTAAAAATAGCATCTAAAAATTCTAATTTAAGACGTCCTTGAATTAAATTATGAATTAAATCAAAATTCTATTCTCATAACAACTTGTAATAGTTAACTAAGTTAATTTGACTTAGTTGGCTTGGTAAATTTGAGTTGGAAGTCTACCTAGAGTCATGTAGAGTGATTCCTAAATCTTAGTGGTCCAAGTTGACTTATTTTGAGTTGTAATTAATTAACTCTGTCTAACTGAGTGATAGTCAGTTAAATTGGTTCAAGAAGTTGGAGGAACTATCCTTCCTCCTCCACCTCAATCACCAAGAATGATATAGAAGGTATGATAGAAGATTTAAAAACTGAGCTCTTACACACTTTTGCTATGCAGATGGACACACTATAGATCAAGAAAAAGCAAGAAGTAGAAAGGGCACTAGTTTTATTTTTCCCTAGATGCACTAAAAGACATCATGGGAATGAGTGTCCCTTATATTTCATAGAGATATGTTATGTGTGTGAATAGAATCACTCATCTGACAAATGTCCCTCTTTTCTATGTTTGAAAATTGTGTACCAAGGAGCAGAAGGGATCATGGAGTAGCTCTTCTTTGTTAAACAAAAAAGGCCACAAGGCCCCAGACCATATAAGCAAGGTATGAACCACCCCTTCTCTTTCAATACAAATATTATTACACATTTTAGACCTTGGTATCCACCTAGAACTTCACCTTGGTCTATGCCCACTCCATGGTAATATCCTCCTCAGCATGTCATTCCTCCTTTTAACTTGTTGTAGTTGCTACAACCACCCTCCAAATCTTGCCTACACTTCGTTTTGGAGCCTCCCAACTAAATGCCCAACAACTTATCTGACACTACCCAAGTACTTGTGCTTTCTTTGAGTTTTATCTTTTGCTTTACAACTTATGTTTGCTTACTTGCTTTTTTGTCTAACAACAATCTAACCCCGTGACTTGGTTGCAATCTGGTTCTAGCACTGCCTTGATGATCTATGCAATCCTTTAGGGCAACCAACTTTGCTCGCAGGAAATGCACAGTTCAATCCAACAATGAGCTTCAGAGCCAGAATTGTGCAAACCCAACTAGCATTTTGTCTCCAACTAGGAAACTATAGAGCAGGAGAGGAAGCCAGAGCCACTCATCTCCAAAATTATGCAGAGCTAGCTGACATACTGCCTTCAGCTGGGAAATTACGCAAAGCCTAAGAGGTAGCCCAAAGCTACTCAGCCCAGAAATTACGCAGAACCTTCTATGCTTAGAAACTGCTCAATGCATGAAATAGAGAGCTACCTAGTCCTTCCTAGAACTGCATAATATTTCCAGTTATTGCATGAAATTTTTCCTGAAAAGATATAAGCTAAGAAGAAAAGCATCCTTAGGAAGTATGGATCTATTATTAGTTTCCCGAAGGTGACACACTATCATCTTTAGAAGTTTCTACCAAGTATCGGTGTTGTCCTTAATCTCAAGCATACGCGTCATGAACACCATTTTGCTCAAATCTACGTAATAGATGCCTCTAGATCTCACCTATACATTCGATCATCAAGCTATAGCTTCCTTAGAAGATCAAGGAGCCTTCAGATCTTTGTCATTTCTTTTTGGGGTGATTTTTGCTTTTATTGCCTTTCGCTACATTTTTTGTCGCTTTTGTTTATTTAGCTTGTGAGAGTGTTTTTCCATTCATTTTGTTGAACGACCGTTGGTATTTTAACTTGTTTTAGCTTATATAAGTGTTGTTTCAAGTTATAAATTGCCTTCCCCAAGCATCGCATGAGTTTTCTCGCTTTTGCACCAACGGCTATCATGCGACGACTCCCTTCACATGCCTCTTGTTCCTTTAGTTTGATCCATTGTTCCACTTGTTCTACATTCGATTTGCACTCATCCTTACATCATCCTTTAGATCTGCTTGTTTTCACACTCCCCATGGACATATTTGGGCTCCCCTTGCCCAAATCTCACACTTCACTGCATGCACTATGCAATATGGGAGCTCAAGGCCTCTGCCTTGGATTCTGGAATAATGCAGAGCCTGTCTTGGGTTTGCTCCAACTATGCACTGTGCAGTTCCACAAGCCAATATACCAAGTTGGTCATTGTCCCAACCCCTGACCCAGACTAAACTACACATTGTGAAATTCCAGTCATCAAGCTTCCACACCGACTGCTATGATTGCATAGTGTGTCGTTCCCACAGTCAATTAGTCACCCCTGTCAGTTAAAATTGTGCAATTCCTCGCATTAGATGCCCTCATTTCTGCTTGATCATGTTATGAAGTTAGATTTGTATGAGCTAGTGTTTGCTTGCCATGAGTGTTTTTTCTGTACCACAGGTACCACACTCGTGAAGAACTTCTGTCCAACAGTCATTATACCATGACACCAAAGAGAACTGCTACAAGAGACACCACTGAAAGCAGTACTGGGGAAGTAGTTGAGGAAGCGCCATTTTACTTTTCAATATATGTAGATGCCCAATTGTTTACAGAAAATGAATCAAAACTGACATGGCAGTAGGACCAGTAGTAGCGGCAGAAGGCAGCAATCCATTATAATATTAGGGAAAGAGCAAATTGTTGACATAATAAAGGGAGAATAAAGTTGTGGAGCAAAAGTGCATTCAATCTTCATGCAATCAACTTTGATAGCAGAAGCAAAAGGAAGCGAAGGACATTTTGGATACCTATACCAATAAGTTTCATATTTCATGATGGGCAAATTCAAGTGCCAAATATGCTCTACTTTGCTGATACAAAGATCCCATATTTCCAAGGAAAGGAAAGGTGTGTACATGCCTTCATGTCTATTAAATTTTGATGGATGGTCCAACAGTCTAATCTGGATCATGCCATGTTTCAATTTTCTGTTATAGAATAGAGGAAGAAATCTGTCCAAACTGCTTAATCTTGGCAGATCAATAGTTAGGCAGAGAAGCTAAGGTTCCCAACTGCTTAATCTGGGGCCTTGGAAGACATAAGGATAGTGCTAGATAGGAAATCAAAGGAAAAAGCCAATGAAAAAGAAAAAGGCACATAAGGGTTTGCAAGTCCAAGTGCACCCTTCAAGAAGAAACAAAAAATGCTAGGCAAAATAGTTGGGTAGGTAGATGGGGTTGCAGAAGTGGTGTTCCTTCCAAGCTGAATTTTGTTGATCAAATACAAGGAAAACAACATAATGAAGCATGTCTAACTTCCCTTTTTCCTGATTCATCACTCCTTACTAACATCCCTTCACCAGTTGTGTTTATGAAAGAAATTCAAGGTTTTATGTTGGTTCTTGATTCCTAAGAGCCACATTTCTTGTGCAAAATTCTTTTCATTTTGATCTACTCTTTAAACTAAGTTGTTTTCAAGAAAACTTAGTGATATCACTCCTCATTCACTTTCTCCCTCCATATTAACCTCTAACTTCTATTATCTAACTCCCTATGTCACCCTTCCCTACTATTATAACACCATGGTGTATAAACCCCAAACATTCTATAAATATCCCCTCCTTGGCATTATAGCCATATGATTCACTATCAGGGAATCAAATTGACATCTGGTCAGTTTGAGAACCCAAGCCTAACCTATTTTCCACCTTCACAAGCTCATCTACTTAGCCAACCCTTCATTTTGCCTAAGAAACCTTGAAAAAACCCTTTTTGCACCCTTATACCCGCCCAAAAGCAAAATATATGCAAAAAACCCACTTTGTCCGCCTTATCCTAAACCTGGGACCCATTTGCGCGTTTATGCGAAATTTTATGAAAACCCACTTAGCCTAAGTTTTAAATGCCGTGAGCGATTTTGCAAAAATCATTGAAAAACCATGGTTTCCGCCTTTTCCTAAAGTTTTCGGCTATACATGATTTGACAAAGAAAATACATTACAAACCATGAAATTCATTGGTATTTCGAAGGGTCCCGCCAGGCGCAAATTCCAAGGAAAATGATATTTTAATACCCGCCCGACGCCGTATCAACCGTGCAGATCATTGGCCTGTCGACCGTCCAATCAAGCCCTTTTCATTCGACGGTTGACGCGGATATCGGACCGGCCCCGACGTCCGAAGGATATCGTCCGATATTTGTCAGACGCTGATGTCAGGCCGGGTCCACGCGTCGCCCCCAAATTGTATCGGAGCCCCCTCTGACAGATTCCTTTCCGTAGCATAAGCGGTCCGATATGTTACCACCGTGGTTTCCGGTTTTCCGCCAATCCACCTGCCTGCGTCAGCGCCGCGTCACTGCATGCGTCAGCGACGCGTCCGCAACCCCCGTCCACCATTGCTCCACCTGTCTACCACCTCACCACCCCCGTGGACCACTCATAGGCCGCCACATCACCTGATGACATCATGCTGACGTCATCCGACCCGGACCCACCTGATGACGTCATGCTGACGTCACCCCAAAAAAGGCGCGAATGTCCCAAAAAAGCCATATTTTGTCAATTTTTGCGTTCTTTTCGCACTTTTTGTAAAAAACTGTTGTTGCGCCCTCTGCATGCATTTCACGACCAATTGCACCAACCTGCTCAAATCAACCAGGAGACTTTCGGCGCGCCTACCCACCTGCATTTGTGACCCGGCCCATCGATTTACCAGGTATTTATCCCTGCAAGTCTTCTCTAAATCCTGGTTTTTGTCTGCAATCACTGAAACTCACTTAAGGCACTGAAAACGTATAATTCACCGGTGAATTCTCTGCACCCAGCTCCCACTTGAAAATTTAACGGTCGAAATTCATTAGCCGAGCCTATTTTAACACAACCTTCATTGAAAACCTGCATTTTCGTTCGTGCAGTCGTGAACAGAAACCCAGAACTTACATTTAATTATTGAGGAAGGTCTGTTAAAGACAAAGATTTGCCTTCTCAAGTGACTGAAACAGTATTTCAGTTGCTGCAAACTTACCCTGTTACCCTTCATTTCTCAATTCACCTCTTCACTCAGGCAGTGCTCTTTTTCTATTGCCCAGTCTAAGAAATAGCAGTCTATATACAAAACAGAATCTAAGTAACCATGGAGACTCCAGCTGCGCCGGTTGCCCTCAATGTTGCTCCCTTAAATGCCCCTCAGAGAGAATTGGAGTGGCAGGATTTGGCAGACTTAGATTACCAAATCTCAGAGGACTCCTTGACACACAGTAAGTTCCACCTCCACTTGCTGAATGAGCTTAAGGCCAAACATGTGGATGGGACAGACATATTTGGCATTTGGGATTCCTTCCTCCCAATTTTCAGGCTCCCTCAGGTCAACCAATTCCCTTACTTGATTCATCTGTGTGCTGTATGCTATGATCCCACTCAAAGAGCTGTGCTTGACCCTTCAGGCTCAACTGTATTCTACATAACCCCTGAGGCCATTAGGGAGATGCTACAGTTCAAGACTCAGAAGAAATTGGTTCCCTTGTCTTTATTGGATCTGATAAACCAAGGAGCTAAGATGCTGACAGATGCACAAATCACAAAGCTCAACCAATTGTTTATC